>ML170225.1:0-36523 GCA_004355085.1 Rickenella mellea | reverse complement strand
CCGAAACTCTCAACAGCCAAACGAGTCTGTGCCTTTATGGCCCGAATACGAGAAATATGGGCACCGAATCTCGAGGCTGAGATGCGGAACTTGCGGGAAGTTGTTGAAAGATATCCATATGTCGCTATGGTGAGGTTCAGAATGGTTGCGTGGCCTGGCTTGGCTTACCCTTTGCCACGCAGGACACCGAGTTTCCTGGTGTTGTAGCCCGACCAATAGGGTCATTTAAGACATCGTCAGATTACCACTATCAAACAATGCGATGTAACGTCGACCTCCTCAAGATCATTCAGATTGGTGTGACTTTGGCGGACGAAGAAGGACATTACCCGGAGGACGTTTGCACATGGCAATTTAACTTCCACTTCAGCATCAAGTACGTCCACGTCCGGCTCAATACACCCCTCACTTCCTTAATATGTTCTGGGCGACAGTGAAGATATGTACGCACCCGAATCCATTGAGCTTCTGCACAAGTCTGGCATCGACTTCGCAAGACATGAGGAGATGGGCATCATGCCGAGTGACTTCGCGGAGTTGCTGATAACGTCAGGATTGGTACTCTGTGAAGATATCAAATGGATATCCTTTCATAGGTCCGTCAACATGGCATGAAGAGAACTGTCTGTTCTGATGTTTGTGCCGTTCTTGCTAGCGGATATGACTTCGGATACTTGGTCAAGCTGCTTACTTGTGTTTCTCTTCCGAATTCGGAAGAAGATTTTTTCGACGTTCTTTCAATGTGGTTCCCGACAGTTTATGACGTTAAATTCATGATGCGAGCTTGCAAAGCGCTGAAGGGTGGACTGCAAGATGTTGCTGACGACCTCGGGGTGCGTTTGTTTTCCACGCCGTTATTAAAGTCATTTTCATGTGGCGTGCACTTAATGGATTTCCTCAGGTCATGCGAATAGGTCCATCACACCAGGCTGGTTCTGATTCGCTCCTGACGGCGGCGACCTTCTTCAAAATGCGCGAGCTCTACTTCAATGACCGGATTGATGACTCAGAGTATAACGGGAAGCTTTATGGTCTTGGCCAGACCGTTCCTGCTACAATTACGTTAACGAACGGACACTTGACACTCGCCGAGCCCGGTTCAGGCATGGGTCTAGGTCTGCGTAGTGGTACAACGATCGCGGAGCGAGAACGCACACCGTTAGGGCAAAATTCGCAACAAACAACCGGGCAACCCGGCGTGCAGAACCAAACTGCCATGGGAGCTGGCGGAGCGCTGCCTGGCTCAGGGATGGGCACGTTTCCAACACCCCTGACGACACCGTACGGCGCTATGAATGGACCATTCATGCGACAAATTGGTGTTGGCGGAGATCGGTAAAGGTATTCCTGGACATGCTGGTCATGTGTTGTTACTACTACTCTTTAGTCTACCTGCAGGTTGTATTGACTCTTACTCTCTATCTATGTATCCAGTGCGCCGGTATATCATTCTGTACTTTATGATACACGCTACGTTGATTCGAGCACTAATGGTCACCGTTGTCATCGCACTTGCGGATACTGTGCGTTCCCCCGCCGATGAACGCTGAATGGGGTAAAATCTAGCTGTTACGCTACGTGAAGCAATAGAGACTCTTTCGTATAAACCACTTCAAGACGATGGAAGATGTACCCACCCATGCTCACCATGTTTCCCGTGACCAGCTTTAGGTTCGGACCCAGTCCAAGTGCCGCTTCCGCGGAGGTTGTTGGAGGGAAACTGTTGCGCAGTCCTGTCTGGTGACCGACTGATCTCGGTGTATGACAAACGCTCCGAGTCTGCGCGTATGGTTGGGTATGTACAGTGTTCCAGTACATATGTCACGATTAGACAGCTGCCCCTTGGACCGAGATTCATCACTTACAGCTAGGGGCATCATACGAAATGCAACTGACAGTTTGCCTCTTTGGCTGAACAAATGCTGTACCATCTGTGTCGAGTCTCATCACCCACGGATGGAATGATGAGCGTCTAAAATGTTTTCAGGGGGAAAGATGGAGTCGCGTAAGTGCGCCACCATGGCATCACAGATACCGCCGTACCAAGGTCAGATCTTTCCCGCCAGATCACAGAAAATAATATTTTTATTTGAAAAAGGGATCCAATGTCTATGGTTCCGAAAGTGATCGGCGTATCGACAGCGTATTGCCGTGATGTTTCATGATCACGCTCATTAATGACTCCGAAAACATTAAAAAAAAAACAGTTATACAGGAAATCTCCACCCCTTCTACAACGTCTGACAAAATTTTGACAGAGACATCAGCCACCTTGACAAATTTCGTCGTACACCATGATCGGCGCCATCATTCATTTGTTCCACCGGATCCCAAAAGGTTAGAAGCGTGAAACCAAGCACCGCGAACATTCCAGTATGGTTAAGCCGCTTTTGTCGGAGACCCCCGGGTATTTTATTTTCAGGCTCCGGAAGGCATATAAGAGCATCGTGGTTGCGATAAGACGTTGTGCTCCTCCATGTTCTCTTGCCTCTGACCATGGACTCAAGGCTGAGATCAGCTCTGACAAGGATCAGGTCGAATCCCCTCCAGCTGCTGTTTGGACAAGTTTGGAGGCGTTGGCTTTCAGATTATACTTGTTCAGGCCATGGAGGCGATCGAGCTCGACCCTTGCCCAGAGCTGTTCGTATGCGCATGAGATGTGTTGCCGGCATGCTGAATCATGGTCTTGAAAATCACATTTTCGAGGTATTATTCGCTTCAACGATAACTAATATTTCGCTCGTTCATCTTCTTCCGATTATGATTCATCACGAGGTTCTATTCGGTTTTTTCTGAAGGGTAAATTTACCTTGTGGGACTCGATCGGCGAAGGGAAAGTGCCATTTATTATCATCTTTTTTTCAGCCATTCCAGTACGTCTGTTTCGTCTTCCACCATATTCTATATTAACGCGTTACCAGGCCAATTAGGGGACCCCGTTGCACAAAGCACACGCGTCAACTTCTCGTGTCGTTTGGGAATGGAGGCTATCCGTGACACGACGCCCAGGGAGGTTAAATATCCTCGTTCACCTTTCTAGCCTCGTCGCACAGAAGACTAAATGCGGCCATCACATGCTTCTCCTCAGTGCGCTCAGCTCCAATAGCGAATCGAATGCAAAAAATTCCGTGTAGCACAGTTTGTGTGACCTGTATGTCCTTCCGAGCGGACAAACGTTCGAAAAGCTTCCTCGTGAGGAAATCTTGAGACGTCGTATGATGATCTTTTGACGGCGGCAATTTCATCCGGAACACAGTTAAAGCGAATGACGGCGGTGTAACAAGTTCAAAGAGTGGTGATGATGATACCCAAGTGGAAAAGACTTTGTTCAAATCAATTCCCTATTGCAATTAACAGGTTAATATTACTGTCGCGCAAGGACAAGTGTCTAACCGACCTTTCGGATATATTTACGGAAACCTTCCGCTCCGTAACTCCTCAAGACAAACCAGATTTTTAAAGATCGGAAACGTCTCCCGAGGCCTAAATGCCAATTCCGATAATCGATTACAGTCCCTGTGGTCGAGGTCAAGTATGCGAAAGATTATAAATATCAAGAAACCTGCCGGCATCCCCTTGCGCAGTCCGCAAAAACTGGGGCGTAACATCAAGAGCGTCGGTTAGATGTTTTCTGTTCCGGACCCAGAGCAACGAGGCGTCGAAATTCACTAGTCCCCACTATAACAAAGCGTAAGCAACCAGGAGTCCACTCTGAATAAGAGATTTTACCTTATGGAAGTTTGTGCAGAAAGAGTGAACATATCGGTTGATGTAATCCAGGTGACAAATTTCTCGGTACTCAGGACAGGCCAGTGTTACACCAGCCCAAGCGGCGTCAACGTGAATCCAAAGTGAAGGGTAGCTTTGTGCTGTGCGATACGTGAGTAGGAAGGAGATGTTGTCTAGATTTCGCGTACCGACCGAGCATATTTCGCTCAGGTGATCAATCGCTCCCGATGACGTTGTTCCTATCGTCGCGACTTTTTGTTTCAACATCGTCAGATGGATGAAACTTTGATGGAACTGTATGAGCTTACTAATAAAAAACGGATGCAGTCCAGCTTTGATATCTTCGTCCAGAGCCATTTGGAGCGCTTCCCCTCTCAAGCCAAAGCCATCGTCTAGATTCACATCAAGAGACCGCTCCTTGAGGCCAAGTACCAGTGCTGCTTTAGCGCCCACCGAATGCGTTTGAGAAGTCGTGTACAGCAAGAGCTTGTCGAGGCCAACGCCCGGATGCGTCTTACAATACAAAGACCGTGCCGCAACTACAACTGTCAAGACTGAATCCGACGCCGAGGTCTAGAGTATGCCGGAAGACATCCGGCGACATTAGCAGTGATATTAACTCCGGGATGCGAAACATTGGCACACCTGAATAACTCCACCGCCGACCCCTGTGGTGTTGAGGAACGCGTTGTCTAAGCCAAGCAGCTGTGCAGCCCAATCTGTCATTACGGCTTCAAGCTCCGTGCATGCTGGGCTGCACCCCCACTGTAGGCAATTCATGAGTCCTGTGAATTAATGTCAGCGGCCATGACGATAGTTCTTACATTAAACCCGGGATTGCTAACACTGCTAGCGTATACATCCCCAAGAATGCCTTCGAATGTGCATGCTGTTGGAAAATAAGCGAAAAAGGATGGGTGTTGCCAGTGCGTTAAACCTGAGTCGCAGACCATGAGCCTAGTGGGCGACATGCATATATTATGCAGGTTTTTGTTTACTTACCAGGAATGATGAGTTGTTGATAGTCATCGGCAATCTTGCTGAAGTCTTCACCTTGCTCAGGAGGTGCGGCTGAAATGTGGGATTCAGCCAGATACTCTAGCGGGAAACGCGGAAGTAAACGTTACTGGGAAGAGCTCTTCTAAGATACCCGGGTTCGACTGAGGAGACCACATTCCGACTTTCTAGCGAATAATAAAAGTCGCATATCCTATCGATAGCCTGGTATCCAGCTTTCCTGAACCTGGAAAAGAGTGGAATTAGGGCTTAGCCCCACTCTGACGCGTGGAGACCCACTGCTCGATATCCATAGATCAATGCTTGTCGTAAGGTAAGCGTGAACGTTGTCGTTCCAGTCAGCAATCGGATAGCCGAAGCACGTGATGAGAATTGCAAATCCGCATCCCGATTGCGCAAAGATCTTGAAGCTGGGTGGTGAGTCGCCGGTGATAGCTCCATGAATGAGAAAAACACATCTACGTCGGATCCGACGGTGCTTGTTGGCGTGAGTGAAACTCATGGAACGGAACGACTTGAACCACACCGTGCAAAATTGCCTACAGAACTTGGACGGAAAGTAAAATGGTCACCGTCTATAGCCGCTTACATCCCGGCAAAGGCTTAACCAATCAAGGGCCTCTGTCAACGTAATGGATAGCCGTCTGATCACAACATCGCTTTCATGACGACATCCGCCAAAATTCACAAAATTAGCGAGCCGTATAAGGGTCGAGGAATTAAACCGGAGAACAAGAGCGTTGTGCGACCGCTTCTTAACCAATGCAGGCTGTTACTTTCACTTGGATTGTGTAGGGTGTAAGCATTCACGAATGGGGATGATGACGCGCCAGCCAGTCCGCTTACATCTTCCGGCTTCTTTTTCCATTTTCCGATAGAAGGTCCAAGTGACACGATGCGATGTTCTGGTCGCTGATAAAATTGCGAAGAAGTTGGGAAGCACTCCACCAGAACCAATATACGAAGGTTCTATCGCGAGGAAGTCCTGGAAGGCACAACACATTTTATAGTCCGTGAACCTTTCGAAAAAAAATATTATGAATAAGCCTACCTACAAAGGTTAGACTCCCACCATCATGACGCCAAACCGAGAAAGATACGGAAAGCTCATTATTCGAAAATTGCGTTCTTTTGTCCCCATCGAATCCTGCAAAAACAGTTAGCACAAGATGGGGTTCGCAGCCCGAGTATGCTGCCTTCCCATCATCCATCGTCATATCGACCTTACCAGTTATCACCCACTTGATTGCCAACTCGACAGTCGGTTCATCCTTGCGAGCGCCAAGTCGGTCTGGACCTTGCCCCGTGTCCTCGTGTGCGCCACGTTACAAAATCGTAAATAGTGTTCCTTGATATCGTTATGTCTGCTCACTGTAGTGGTCTGTGTTTCAGGGTTGTTGACAGACACGGATCGCTCTGAGGTCAATTCAGTATCGCAGTACCATCCAAATGGGTCCACAGACAAGTAACCGCTGACCGACTTGTTTACCGGTGACTTGCATACCTGTCGCCTTCCTCAATGACATTAACACGCGTTTCATTTCATCGTACGTTCAGGTCATTCAGGTCTACTCTGGAGAGTGTAGAGAAATGAAAACCATCATCACAATCACGTACTCTTGCAGCAAGTTCGGAAGGAGAAGCAGGAGCGAAATTGTGGACAACACGAGCCACACAACCGGACGCCTCAGGAAGGCGATGGCAGTGAATGTACCAGTGTTGAGCGGTGAGATGAGCCCGCCACGCCCCTGGATGAAGGAGTACCTCAAGAATGCCGCATACTTCGTGCATTACACCAAGACTGGAATGACGCGATTCACTGATTTTGAAATCCTCGCATGGCACCAACCACAGTGTTCAACAGCAACCTGTAGTGACGTTCGGTTCTAATCAGATGACACCACAAGTATCAACAACACCTAGCTCACATTTATGCGGACGAACATGCGACATATCTTGTTCATCATTCCTTCCTTTTAAGCCCCAAACCGGTGCCAGCTGCCAACGAGCTAACGACATATCCAAATAACAAGTGTTTCATTCCGTTCGGATCGGCCATGCGTCGTCTAGAATTGAGTCACGTATTTGGCATCAAGTTGGTTTCTGTCGAATTGGAAGGATGGTGTTTGACTGAAACGACATTGGTCTGTGAGAGGTGGCGCCGCAGGTTGACTGTAGCGAGAACCTGCCGGAATCGTGATACTTTCGGCAGATCCAGGGGCGGCTTCAGATTTTTACTTCCACAGTTGGTGGGTAGCACCAGCCGGGTTGGGTGATATTACGAAGCACGAATTCATCCCAACCGCGTTCCACACTGTCAGCGCCCATTGATAGTAAACCGTGAAGTATGAACAGACAAAACGCGACGCACCGTGACAAGTCCTGTACATATCCCACAAAAGCCCTCCGTGATTCTATCATCTAACCAATTCGTATATTCATTCCAGAAACACCTCCAATTGATTTGGCTCGTTGGCGGTGTGCTCTGGTGACTTGAGAGAGACAGGAAAATCAGTCGTTTATCAACATGAATGAACATTACATTGGAAACGAAATTAGAAAATTTAGACATATTCTTTTCGGCATTTCAGAGGGACTTGCGAGGTCATGGCAGTCGACGGGTTGGAGAGAGGAGCAAGATCCACATTTTTGCAAGGAAGGAGTTGAAAGCCGACACGTGACGTGACATCGTTTGTCACTTCAGTTTGGCGCCCAAGTTCCTCATCCGTTTAAATTCAAGGTGGCGTGCAGCCGCTTTTGGTATTTTTATTTTTACTTCTTCATATGTCAGTGCACGAGCGAAAGTGTGCTTTACTTCCCATCAGGCAAGCGGCACTGCCGGAACCCGCCCTTCCTCTAGTACCAGTTTGGCGCCTAATTTCATGATCCGTTTCAAATCGTGGAAATGGTTCCATTGAAAATTATCATCGATAAAAATTACTCACCAGTAATCCGAAATGACTTTGTGATGCGTCGCTATTGAAAACATTGTCATTTTCACATTAATATTCCCAGGCGAGGATCTACATACTCAAATTTCCCGCTTACTTTTTTCCACTTTTTCACTCATGATGTTCTCGAGACCAAGATCTCGTTTCTTGAAAATTTCTGCATCGTATTTATTGATTTCAGTGAGATAGTCGGCTCTATGTCTCTCCAGAAAGTCTATTTCATATTTCACCCATTTCTTGTACATGCCGTTAACGGACTAGATTACAGATACGTAGCTCAATTTCGAAGGCTTTTGACGGTTATAACCTTGTCATGCTCCGCATTGCGAATTTTAAACTCCTCGTTCACCTTTCTAGCCTCATCGCAAAGAAGATTAAACGCGGCCACGATATGCCTCTCCTCAGTGCGCTCCGCTCCGAAAGCGAATCTGATGCAAAAAATTCCTTGCAGCACAGTTTGCGTAACCATGATGTCCTTCCTAGCCGAGAGACATTCGAAAAGTTTCCTCGTGAGGAAATCTTGAGACGCGGTGGGGTGCTTTGGTGCCTTCATGCGCAACACTGTCAAACCGAAGGAAGGCGACGTAGCGAGTTCTACGAGTGTCGACGACGATACCCATGAAGAGAAGAGTTTGTTCAACTCAATGCCCTATTGTGATTGACACGGTACCGTTGGCGTCGCGCAATGAGGAATTTACACTGACTGAACCTACCTTTCGAATATGTTGACGAAAGCCCTCTACTCCATAACTTCGCAAGACAAACCAGAATTTCAAGGACCGGAAACGGCGTCCAAGTCCCAAATGCCAATTGCGATAGTCGATTACTGTGCCTGGGGAAGCAGATGGTTTAGAAATGTTTATGATTAGTTTTAACGAACATACCAGCATCGCTTTGAGCGGTCCTTAGAAACGGAGGTGTAACATCGAGGGCATCCGTTAGATATTCGCGGTTGCGGACCCAGAGTATCGAAGCGTCGAAATTCACCAGTCCCCACTGTATTTGGGCGTAAGTATGCAAGAATCCCAGCAACAGCGATGTGCTACCTTATGAAAGTTCACACAAAAGGACTGAACATAGCGGTTGACGAAGCTGAGGTGGCAAATTTCGCGGTTCTCAGGACAGGATAAGGTTACCCCAGCCCACGCAGCATCAACGTGCATCCAGAGAGAATACTCTTGCGCTATCGTTCTTATGAGCATAAGCAGGCAATCGCCTTCACCTGTGTCACTTACCGACCACGCATATTTCATTCAGATGATCAATCGCACCTGATGAAGTTGTTCCTATCGTCGCGACTTTTCCATCCGAATATCGTCAAACAATGTTAATCCAAATGGAACTGGGTCGGCTTACCTATGATGAACGGATGCAGTCCAGCACGTATGTCTTCCTCCAGAGCGTTGCGGAGCGTTTCGCCTCGCAAGCCAAAATTGTCGCTTAAATTCACCTCGAGAGACCGCACCTTGATGCCAAGGATAAGTGCGGCTTTTGCACCGACTGAGTGTGTCTGAGATGTCGTGTAAAACAAAAGCTTGTCCTGGCTAACGTCTGGGTGCAATTTAGAATACAAGGAACGTGCGGCGACCGTTGCAGTCAGGACTGAATCAGAAGCTGATGTCTAAAATTGGTGGATGAGGACCCGGAGTGATCAGTAGGGTGTGGAGTTGAGGACGAAATAAAATCCCACCTGCACGACTCCACCACCGGTCTCGTTGGAGTTGAGGAACGCTTTGTCTAAGCCAAGAAGCTTAGCAGCCCAATCTGTCATTATCGCCTCTAGTTCCGTGCATGCGGGACTAGATGACCACTATATGTCGTTATTTCTCGTGAATATCAACAGCGACGAGATATCAATAAGTATCTTACGTTAAAACCGGGGTTGGTAACGCTGCTCGCGTACAAGTCACCGAGTACGCCTTCGAATGTGCATGCCGCCGGAAAGTAAGCGAAGAAAGATGGGTGCTGCCATTGAGTGAGCCCTATGGTAATTATGAGTTAGGCAGTGAACTCCCTTGTTATAAATTGTGATCAATTACCGGGAACTATGAGTTGTTGATAGTCGTCTGCGATCTTGCTGAAGTCTTCGCCTTGCTCAGGTGGCTCCGCTGCATAATATAATCGTTGAGGAGTATACCAATGAGGATGAAATGGCACCAACATGGAAGAGCCTTTCTCAGATATCCAGGTTCGACGGACGAAACGACATCCATTTTTTCTACCGAATAATTAAAATCGCATATTCTGTCGATGGCTTGATGACCGGCTTTGCGGAATCTTGTGAGGAAAAATCCATCAGAATTTTACTTACAGGTTAGAGTGGAGCAACCCACTGTTCGATATCCATGAGCTAAAGATGGGTTGTTGGGTTGCGAATTATGTGAACGAGTGTGCAGTTGAACGGAACTGGCATGAAACCTTTATACTCAAACAGAGGGAGGCTTGCCGGACCAGAAACGGAAACAGCATGGAAGAACATTTCTGAGAAATCCGAGTTCGACGGAGGTTCACGATATCAGAATAATACAAAGACAGTTCCTGTCAATAGCTTGATTGCCGGATTTCCGGAAATTTGGCGTGGAGAATATATCAAGATTACCCACTGTAGAGGTAAAAAGATCTGACGCTCAGTCGACATCCTTTATATGACGCACAAGGAAGGAATCCAGTGGCCAGCCCAATAAATAGTTGTATAATCCAGACATTAGACACCTAGCATTTAGACAGAGGAGGGCGACGAGATCTGCACATTCGGAGTGACAAACACAGCAGAGGTTAATCTTAATCCCAGGGGATCCGGCATTGTGCGCATGCATAGAGGCAACTGTGCATCAAGGGAAACAACCTTGTCCGGCTTGTTTCCGGAAAGTTAAATGATGACCGAACCCCCATTTCCAGGCTTCGACAAATAAGATTGAGGGCCAATCTGAACAGCATGTGATCGCCGTCCCATGGCGACGGCATTTGCTAAAGATTAGAGTTGTTTAATGCTTTATACGGCCGAATAAATTTAGCAAAGGAGATCACCGTGTCAGTCGACGCGAAGGTGGTTAAACCCAGTAATAAAATGCCAGGGGCCATGGAACGTACATCATTTCAAGCACAATACAGGGTTGTACGAAGAGCCGGAGAATATTCCAGGGCCTAAAGTCAGTAAAAATGAATCGTAACGTTGTTTACCTTACTTACTAAGGATCTCCAGGTCTGCCGATCTTTTCTCTCCGCAGGTAAGTCACAATATGGATAAGATAAGATGGCGCAGCCAGCGGTCTGAAATCAAGACAGCGGTGAAAAATTGTCGGAATAATGGTTGCCCAGCTCCAGTGAAGTCGCAACCATTCAGCGGTGTCGACAGGCTAAGGCCGGATGGTGTGAAACCAAGAACGCGGAGATAACCAGTCATAAATGTTTTACCTTGCTCGAACGAGGCCCCATGACATTCACTCAGTCGGCCGTTCTCTTCTACCAGGCGGGGAGAGTGGTGATGGAAGCATGCCACGACCGCCAAGGCTGTGTTTGGCGCCTGTGTGGTTACTCTTTGTCATCCTCGCTGGACTGGCAGCAAATCAGCATGCGGCGGCCTTCCCAGATATCGTCTGTTCAAAGGAGATTGTAACGTCATATTGTCCCCGTAATCCACTAATGGCAATAATCAATGGTTTTCCCGCAGCTATAACGTATATGCCATTTATTTGCCTCATGAACAGTGTACCGATGATGGCATATGATGCAAACGCTCAATCCTGCGTAATACCGGGTCGTAATAAAATAATTTGACAGCGAGTGTTGTCCATCTATGTACATGCATATGCTCCCGAATGCTGGCATTCTCTAGTCTGAAGCAGCGGCCCAACCAATGTGCTCTCATACCGGCTCTACCTAAGTTGCCAAAGTTCAACTCAAATCAGCAAGATAATTAAACGGACGAAACGCGTGCAACGCACGTAATTACTCGGGAATATGCCTTTTTTCCCGTTCCCATCGAATCCTTTCAATCAACAATCAAGACGTTATCACTTGGCGCAGTTCAAGCACGTACCCTCCCACCAACCGTCCGCATAATCCTTACCGCCTGAAGGTCCACTCGACAGCTCGATCAACTCACCTTCACGAACATCAAGCTCGTCTGGACCTTGCGCCGAGTACTCATACACGCCACGCACTTGACGCCACAAAGATCACAGATCAGGCTCCTTGACGCTATAAAGTGTTAAGCTCACCGTATTCGCCCGAATCAAATGGAGTCTTCGCAGACGAAGAGGTCGCAGTTTTCGTGGTCGTTATTGGCGCATGGTCGTCAGCGTCGTCGATCGGCTCCACGTAAGATGCTGGGATGAGACCCTTGCCGCCTTGTTCGTCGGCGACTTTGACCCACCCAGACCCGTCGTCTTCCTCGATGACATGAACGTGCATGCCGTCTTAGAACCCAGCACATTATCCTTAGACGTATGGGAGAAAAAAATCATAAGTGCGCACCAGTGACGGCGAGTTCAAAAGGAGAAGTGGGAACGAAGTCATAGGCGACGCGAGCCATCCGATGAGATTCCTCAGAAACGCGGTGGGACGGAGTGAACGATGATGCTGTCGGAGTCGATGCTGCGGACATCGTCGAAGCTGTGAAAAGATGGACTCATCATGCCGCTGAGCGCAGACATGCGAAGAAAGAACACATACCTCGCGTATCAGATCGAGAGAGGCTTGACGAAATGGTTGAAGTCCTCGACGGACGCGCGCTACCGCATTCTGCAGGAACCTGTGACAATGCTCAAACTGGGTCTAAGCAACGCGGAAAGGGTCACCGACTTTTAGCTCGCATTTCGCGTGCACGGACATTCGACATGTCTTGCACGTCATTCCCTGCTTGTTGAGACCCCATATTGGGGTCTGTGAAAGATGAGTTGACGACATATGCAAGCGATCGTGAGCAATGGAATGACCGCACCTTACAGTACCCGCATGGAGTCGGGATTGAGAAGGACGCAAATTTGAAAGTGTGCGGTTGCCGCCCTCCTTCGTCGTCTGAACACAACAATCAGAAATTCGAAGGGAATGAAGGACACGATGATATCCGAATGATTCCTACGAACCTCCAAGAGCGGAAAGGATCGTGTCCATTTCAGCCTTCAGTACACTCGCCGACGTCTTCAGGAGTGTGAGTTGATGTTGCGAGTCAAGGTGATTCTTGAGAAAATCCAGATCTCAGATACGGGAGGAAAATGCATATTTTGAACCGACGAACATTAGTGACTTCATCTATGTTCCCCAACTTTGGATCTCCGCTGTATGCCTCAACGAGCTGGGTGGTTTTGTCAACCTCCTTCTCTGCATGTCAAAAATGAGAAAGGGGGGCATGTAATTATCAATAGCAGGACATATCTGGGATGCGTACGTTTGGAAGATATCAAAGGTGTCAACTCATCCATCTTCGCCCGGCACTTGCTCAGCTTATTTTGCAAAAACACCTTCGGCTCCGGGTCGACGCTCATCTCTCCCTATAAATTATCAAATATCATCAACAAGGGGCTCCACCAATTTGCATAAAATGGTGAGAGGAAATATAAAGGTCACCTTATCATAATAAGTACTGCAAGGTTCCCAGCCCCAGTCACCCGGTGGCGTGAAGGGCCGTTTGTTATACTCAATGAAGAGGTCTTGGTCTTTCGCGACGTCTACATTTGATAGGGCGGTCTGGACGTCGGAAATGCGTGCTTGAAGGGTGGTGAGGTGTCTTGCATGAACTGCTTGAGCGTGTTGAAGGAGAAAGACTACTCGGGAGATGAGGTTCTTCTGGATTAACTCTAAGCAGGCATCATGGTGAGTGATACCGAGTGGCTATCATGAAAAGTACTCTCACGAAATTGCTATGGATGGACAAGAATATATGAGACGCGGAGGTAGAATTTGATTGCGATAACGCTCACATCTTCGAGCGCCGGGAGATCTTCGTTGTAGAATTTCTTCTTGCACGTGTTCGCAATTTCTGTCGAGATAATGTAGGTGCTGGAAATAGCACGAGTAAATTGTCCATGATTAATTCGTTGATAGAGTGACGCACTTCTTTCCGTTGAGCATATCAATCTTCTGTTGCTCGAATTGCTTCGCAGCCCGAGTTGCATGACGATCGTCATGTGCTTTGCCCTGAGACATTGGAGCTCCATTAATTAAGTAGCGTAAAGGGAGACGCAACGTACCTGTTTTTGACGATAGGATTCGACCTCCGAGCATTCCTCGTCATACTGCAGAACGGCAAAAAGATTCGATTGGGAAGTGAACTGCGATGAATTTGAAGCATACCTTGTGTTTCGTCTGCAAGACATGATCAGATGGGCTGTGATGGATGAAAACAGAGGTGATTGACCTTGACACGGTCACTATAAATCTTGTCTCTATCTGCCAAAATCTTCTGATAGAATTGCATTTGCTGATACTCGTTGTCAGTCCTGTGCTCTTAAGCATGAATGTAACTTAGCACGCCTTCTTCTTAGCTTCATCTTGCATGGACCCCACCCCTTTCATTGCATCGACCACTTGAGATGTGAGCATATCAGAAAAATTGAGATGGTCTTGTGCAACATTCTCGATCGATGAGATTAGCTGCGCGTACGCAGTGTCGAGTGTGCTGTAGACGTTGATGAGTGGTCAGTTACCTGTGATGCGCTAACTCACCTTCTCTTGATAGTCTCTTGGCTCCATTGCTTCGCAGGGTCAACACCGACGACCAGACTGGCTAGACGCTTTGCCTTCTTGTCAGCCGCTTTCTTAGCCAGTACCTGCAGTTTTCCAGCATATTCCTTCTCCAGCAGAGCTCTATCCTTGTATATATCGCGAATCTGATGAAAGATGTGTATACCATTGTCAAGGAGAATCGGTAGGTACGTACATCCGACAAAAGTTCCAGCTGGACGTCTGAAAGCTTTGCGATGCTTTCCACTTGATCCTGGTATCACATTTCATCACCTGTTGATAGAATTTGGAAAATTGTTGCCTCACAGGAAGGCATTGGCCGTATGTTTGAGGAGCAGTCATGACGTGCTGAAGTTGCTAAGCGAAACAAAATGAGAACTGTCACAGTGGCGCGTCTGTGGCGCTGCTCTCGGTCACGTGCCCATTTGTAGTATTTTTTATGTACTGCTACGCAGCTCCTTTCCACAATTTTACACGGAAAATACGGCGACACATTCACGAAATATGTCGGTTAATTTACCCGCAAATTTTCGCCGAGAAATTTGTGGCGTCTCAGTGCAAACCGAAACCTGTGTCGGAGACTGAAAGGAGCACGTCCCAATTAGGCCTGGATTCTGGTTCCGACTAATGGAGCATATAAAGATCAAATGGTTCGGAATGATCGCTAGCATCTGCTCCCATGTTCCAGATACCCGCAGCGAGATCATCATCTCTTACGACTTCCATGACACTCTTCACGATGTACATTTTCATTTCATGCCTTGTGACGCTCGCGAACGCAGGTCCACTGCTGGGGAGGACGGTGTGGGATCCGCCGATAACGTCGCCGGATGCGTCGACGGTGTGGACGGTGGGTAGTAAGGAGACCGTTAAATGGTGAGTTTAAAATGATGGGAAATCTTTGGATGGCTTACGTGTGGTATGCAGGGACATATCATCCAAGCCACAGGTGGTGTCGAGCTTCAGCGGTACTCTGGTGCTGGGTTTCTTGGATAATACCGAAGGCGAACATCTCATGCTCGGTGCGGAATGTCTTACCATCTGTTCCCACACCGCAAAGCTCACTCTTCAGCAGACTCGCCACTTGCGCAAGGATTCAACTTGACGGACGCCACGGTGGACATCGTAGTCCCGAACCTACCAGCGAGGAACGACTACATCGTCGTCTGTATGTCTTCTCATCTGTTGCCTGCATATTGTTCAGTGTAATTGAAAACCCCTTTTTTGTTTCAAGTGATGGGAGACTCTGGGAACGCCAGTCCAAAGTTCACGATTGCGAACTCATCTATTGAAAACCCCGCATCATCATCATCATCCTCTTTAACTACACCAACTGCTCCTCCGTCAATCCAACACACTCCGACAACTGCTGGTGGCGCAGATACCACCGCGAACTCCTTGGGCCTTTCGGCATCCACTCCCTCCGCCTCATCGTCGTCGTCCAGTACTTCGACCTCCTCATCAAGTGGTACCGCAGCGGCTGCTCAAACGCAGGGACCGACCAGTTCATCCCTTCCGCGCCACATCTGTCAAACGCAATATATATTGCTAGCTCCAGTGTTCGCCTTATTCCTATTTATGCTTTGAGACTAAAGTTTACTTTGCTTTTGGATCTCCTTCGCACACACACGCACGTCATCTCTACTGCCCAGTTTTTTGTGATACGATTCTTGGTTAACGACTCAACTCACGGCATGTACAAGTACAATTACGACAGCTATCATTGTTGATCTCACACGCATTCGAATGTTGGCTTTCCTGCAATGTATTACTGGGGGACATTTTTCAAATTGGATTTGTTTATTGCACACGCTATTTGATTTATCCATGCGAACCTTCTCAAATGTTGCATATGGTGCGGTGATATTGTGGTGATGGAGATCATCCCAGTCCAGTTGAAGCGAGGAAAGTAGCTGCGTGGAGGGATGAACGAATAGACTAGCAATCCTCGTTGAAGGTTTGACCAATAATCATGGAAATGGTATTGCAAATGAACGCTACATTGTACGTTGCTCTAAACAGCGCGTGTACATGATCCTGTCGCCTCTACACGACAGCATATTGACGCAGCCAGAAGATATTGATTGAACGAGCGTATGTCAGTATGTCCGGGCATGCGTTACCAAATAATCCAGTGGTTTATATCTTTGCTGGTGTGCAGCCAGAGATACTTGTCAACTGAGAAGGGCAGTTCACTTGCGTGAATGAAACCTTCCTAAGAAACCCGCCATCTCATCAATATTCCCCAAAATGCACCATGCAATGCACCAAGTCCTCACCAAGTATTAACATCCCCTCCCGCCCTATATCCCAATATCAACGGGTGAAAGGCAGACGAGAGATTTGGGGAAGGCTTACCATTTCCACCTCCAATGACAGCCGGCCTGGAGGTTCGAAGGTAGTTGTGAGCATTGTGAGTCGGATGTCACGCCTGCGGTCGTGTTACATACGTGCGTGAGTGAGGAGGAGGGACGATACCTCCGTACTGCCGACCCCAACCACCGGATGGTGCACCATATTGGGAAGTGCACGCGTTAAAATCTGTATGGATAACGTTGGTTAGTGAGAGAATGACGGTCTAAATGATATCAATGCACCTCCGACTCCACCTCCAGGTGTCTTTAGAATATAATGTGATTTTGTCGAAGTAAACGTGCAGGAGTACTCACATATATGTCAAAATCAACATCTGTGATGCCTGGAGGCAATAATATGCGTTACTAGAAGATGCGAAGGATAAAATGTGCACACATACCGCCTGCATTAATAGCTTGGACGATCATCAACTTCCCTTTCGCAGCACCAGACGTCCAAGTAAATTGATAACACTTGCAACCTATCACAACACACTCCTCGTAAGTCCCAAAGCGTATAATTGATTTCATAAACATCGACACGCACAAGTAGCAGTAGCAGTATTACCATGTCCCGCAAATCCATACGAGAACGTGCTGTTCACGATGATCGGCTGATACGAGGAGCACGAATATGCCAGGTCACCACTTGATGCGAAACATGCGTTCTGAGCGTCAGAGGCAGGCTTTCCGTTTGATTTGCTGCATGATTTCACTGGCCCTTTTGCGCCTGAAGATTAATTCGGGTTATCATCGCTGTTAACCGAGTGAGGGTGATGATATACCAGACGACAAATTCGACGTGTAGCCGCACGCTGGTTCACAACTTATCACATCGATATTAGTTGAATACGACTTCCGGGGCTAGCTGAGAACATACCAATCCCATGTTGTCGTAGTCGTGCCAGCTGTCGCACCATTAACGATCGAGACGACAGACAGAGCAACGACGATGGCGGCGAACAACGAGAACGTCATGGCGAGCTGGATAATCGCAAAAGGTTCCGCATACCCAGAGGGTTCTGCTTTATATCGTTGCTGTCATATAAGCTATTGAGAGCGAGCAGGTGATTTGGAAGCCCTGCCCATGGGGAAATTGATGGTGACGAAATGTAATGAATTGGGTCATGAGCACAGCTGCATAGACGGGCCGGTGATATTGCTCAGGTAGAGCAACCATGAAATGGCTTCAGATTTTCCGGAATGTTTGAAGTTGGACAGAATTGAATCATCCTAGCGATCACATTTGTCTTAACATGGATACCTTGATTACAACCCGCCAGTCGATACAGTTGGTGTTATCGGAGTGCGTAATTCCGATCCGACTATCCGATGACGCGGGAACAAATATCCACAAAAGCAACTACCACGGTGCTGTCCTTTGCACACTCACTGAATGGCGACCGTTCAACGTCCTGCGAGTTCTTCTCGTGTTGAGAGTCGAGGAGAACCGTCAAACATTGACATAGACGTTCAAGGGCAAGGCCATACTTCCCAAGTCAGCTGCTCGCCTCACAAGCCAACCTGTCGTCGAGATCTTCCGTACCGAGGATGATACCATTATCGATCCTAGATATGTTCTGCTTTCTTGCGTGGTTGAACTTTGAAATGCTTCAGCGGGCGAATCAAACCGCTGAAGCACCGGCACCAGCTTTGAATGGGCTCAGAACGACTATTCCACCCTTTGTTGAAAGTCCTTTAGATCAGGAGAAATCCCAACGATTATATGCCAAACCGCACCAAAATGCTATCTACACCATCATGGTCTCAATGGCCGTTCAATCCGACCCCCATCTTGGTCATTGGCGCAAGGATCAATTCCTACCTTCAAGTACACTGCACACACAATTACGTTCACGGGACGTATGGCGAGCATGATCTGGTGGAATTTAACGTCAATTCCATATATGTTGATTTTCACTGAAAGTGTCAGAAACACAAGCACCTCAACACTACGGTCACAGGTGGAAGTTTCCATGTCGGCCTGCAGTCTTAGCGAAGGTCGCCTCGTCGTTCCTCTCTTGTTCGTCCTACGTCTTGAAGAGTCATTTGTACTGTTGTCTCAACGTGCAAAAAATCTCGGGGTTCTGGTCGAGATGAAGCAGTAACGATTAAATAAATGTCGTCGCTTATCATATCACGATGGCCGAGGAGGAAGATCGAAGACCGACCTCTAATCTACGCGTTATCCCAATCGCTAAAATCAACGTACCATAGGAAGGGTCGATTATTCTGGAGTCAGGGGACCAACTATACAACTGCGGTGGAACATCGTTCCTTCACTCAAAGATGATGTACACTCCTCGCGTCCGCGGCTCAGTGAAGGATGGAGTGGCCGAACTCCTTGGATTTCCGGTCCTCGCACAGAAGCTGATGAAGGGAACGGCATCGTTGACGGCATATTCGATACAAGGACCTTCTCGGTGGCGGCGGTAGTGCCTGCGCCTGATCCCAACCCATCACAGAACGAGGGTATTGGTTAAATATGTACCTCCTCGGAGATTACTTGGCTTTGAAGAGGTCGTTGAAAAAGCACATACGATTAAGCTATGAAGGTGTGTATTTGCGCGACGAGATTGATTGGAAACGATCATCGGGTGGTATGTCGCATCTGGGTGTGAGTTCCAAAATTGCTAAAAATACAGGAACGATTGCACTTACCACCAACTTATCTCAATCCATAATCCAAGACCTTTCCGATTGGTCGCGAGCGGCGACCGCATGGTGTTTGCTGCTGCTAACTCCCCCGAAATCAAAGAAGCCATCCAAAACCTGGATATAGCCAAAGCAAATATACGGCGCGGTTTGGAATTAAACTGACATGAAGTACATCCCTTGGCTGGAGGGATATCAGCCGATCAAATGACCGCAGTAAAGTTTTAGAAGCTGCTGGTGGTGTAGATGCGGCGTCATCACATCGGTGAGTGTTGCACTTCCCTAAGGGTTCGAGTCGTCGCGCAAATGCATGCGATACGCATTGCTTCTGCCGACCGCGATCCTCTTCCCGGAGAGTACAACAGATTTGTGGGGTACAGGGCTTCGGGAACTATTTATCGATGTGTGTCCAATTTGACCAGGATACAGCGTCCTCGTGCTAGGCATGCTTCAGGGATCAAAAGAAGTCATTAGGTCGTTCGTCGATGCTTTCCTCAACTGCACGAGATTTCAGTAGATTCACATCTGGATGGATTCGCGTCGGGTGCGAACTCAGAGATGTCTGAAACGTTGACGGTATGAATTCCGCACCGCATTCGAATATTGCCTACGAAATCCGATGACGATTGGGGTTTCCGCGTTTCATCACCGAAACATATATCACGCATACAACAGAGCGTGATTCTTTGACACCCGATTCATGGTTGCATGCGTTGATTCGCAACATCCTTTGGGCACTTAGAGATTAAGAATGGTCACCACCAGAGATCCATTGTTCTCATAAACGTAACCCTGAAAAAAATAAAGCAGTTCTACTTCTAACTGTGGTATGGATGAAATCGATATCTGTCTTGGCAGATCTCCCCATTCGCGACCAAGTATTCCAAGCCAAAGATCAGACTCAAAGTACCAAGTGGAAACCCGATTTTGGAGCGATTCCAAAAGTAATCTCCAAGACTAGATCTCGAATCCCAGCCTAAGCGCTTCCTGCAACTACGATCCTCGGAGAAGCGCCCATGGCGTTTGAGAGATGGAGCACACTTGTGGATCAGAAAGCTGAGTCCTTCCTGTAAGGTCCACGGATACGTACACGAAGCCGTCCGTACGCATTCTCCATACCAATTCCAGGTACTGGTTTGACGCTAAAATGTGGCGCAGCGTCATTTGATCTGCAACGTTTTCTGGGTCGAGTGAATGGGCGTGCTGATCTGCCACGTTGCAAGGTGGATCGCGGGCTTTGAATTAATGTATTGAGCGCAGCGTGCTGGCAGGGCGATTTCTGCGATTTTATCAAATCTAATGAAATCTCCGTTGCTCCGAGTTGTTGGCGGCGAAGATCATCAACCCCACGGGGAGGAAAACAGTGGTAGCGCGAGGCTACCACCTGCTGAGTCACAGCATTGCGATAGGTGCGCTAAATTATATTGTACAGTCGTACGTACTGTACATTCACGAAATTTCGGTGCTTCGAAGAAGACGAGGAACACAAAAACACGCCTTCGCCTCCAAATGTATGTTTGTTCGTACTGGATTACGTGGTCGCTTATGGAAAGTTATGGCAGTGACGATATTCATCGAAGCCGTTCTGTTTGTTCCTAACCGCTCGCAGGCATGCTGTTGACTTGCTGTACACTCAACGTTCAAGGAGTTGAGGCACGATGCGGTAAAGCGTTTCTTCTCTGACGATATTTACGTGTTCGATGTTCAGTCATCACAAATACTCGTGTGATCACACTTCCGCAACAATCGGACTGAAGCACCGCTGGAACTGATCCAACGCAAATATCTCTATAGATGATATCGATTGTACTGAACAGGGTAGTCGTATTAACACATAATATCCCACATTCCACGAGTTACCAGAACTGCTGCATGACCGCAAGAAGGGGAAGACCACAAAGGCGATGCATGGGGGTTCCAAAGAGATTGATACAGAACGGGCGGGATTTCTCTAACCATCTCTACTCGTCTCCACGGTCATGCCTCATCAAAGGCGTAGGCGTGAGTCGACCGTAAATCATTTACACGGAATCCTTTCGCCCTACTGAGAAGTTGCTGACATAAATAAACCGTGAAGGGGGAAATTTGTCGTCTATGGTATGGTCGGGAGGGGGATGGGTCTAAACAGTGTGTGAGCGCTTATGGATGCCATCCTTTTGCCATAAAGTGCCAGCTGACGCCGTTCAAGACACCTTTGCTTTGTGAAGCGAAGTGCGAGAATAGCGATGCAGACATGTCTGCGGTGTGAGTCAATAATATGAGGCTTTGTGCAACCTAAATAAATTATGGGAAGACTGACCTAGGTCACCGTCTGCGCAGCCCATACATTCGTCGACAACTTTGGCGTATTGAGACTTGCCGCCCCAGTTGATTTGCATATACTGCAAAAATAATTAGACATAATTCATAGGAAAAAAATATGGGAACACGAACCTGGCCACAGTTGCCTCCTCCATTCCAGCGCAAATGCGAAATGGCGACGACCATTTCCCAACTGTTGTTCCATTTGCCACAAGCACCTAGACCGGTGTCGTACCAAGTGCCCTAATAAACAGACAGAGGGTTAATCAACATATAATTATGAAAGTAATGGGCCACGTACGCGGCCAGAGTGCGTGATGCGTTTCTCGAGCGAGTCGTCGTCGGCAGGGACTGGAGCCGCGAGTGCGCAAAGGATGAACGCGACGAACGCGACGAAGAAGAAGGAGACGCGTTGGAATTGCATTGTGAAAGAGTCCGTGAGGTCGAAGGGACTTTACAAAGACGCGAAGGGGGGATCTTCAGAGACGCGATCTTGGGGGGACATAGCGTGAAAATACGCGTCCCTTTATACCTTTGAGGTGATCTAATTAGGGGAGGATGTGCGGCGTTTCCATGGATTAGCACGGCCACCACCAGGAGCGGGTGACAAAGGGCATGGAATTGTTGTAAGCGCGTGTGTTAACGTTAAGAAACCCCCGGAAAAAAATAACAGAAAAAAGGGTCTGCCTCATCAGGGGGCGGAGAAAATCGGACCCAGATCTGGTCGCTGAGGTAAGCAACGCCTCTACCAATTTTTAGGGTGTTTCGTTGTCTTTTCAGATTGCCTTCTTTCGCCATGCTTGAGCCGTCCGCGGACATGATGGTACCCACAGATGCGATGTGTTCCTTGCCACCTTTACACCCAGCCTTGTCGTCGTGAACTAGGCAACGAAGACATTGGTTTTTCTTGCAGTGGCGTTGCCCAACGCCACCTGTCAAAACGCACAGGGATGTGCTCACTGCGCGTCCTGGAGACTCTAGACGCCTTGTGGTCGCGTCCGTATGACGCGATGCTCGGCTCAACGTGCCACCTGAAAAATTGGAAATATTTTCCCGAGTCCAGTATCTGGTCCGCGTGAATATTTGTTCTCCTCCGGATCGTCCACCCTTTCCCGACTCGTACTTCCACTCTCTTAACTCCACCTCCCACAGTCCTCATTATCCACGCGTCTTCGCGTACATTCCTCGCGGGACGATCCATCCATGGTACCCTCATTTTTGAGGCACTATAAAGTTATGATTGATTGAAAATGACCTTGTATCAACAAGTGAAAGTACTACCGTAACCACACGACGTACAAACGTGTTCCAAGCACAGCTCATCTCTTTATGAAAGCCACGAGAGTGAGCGCCGATCACCTCGAGGATTTCGCAAACCCACATCAAAAATACATCTTTCCCGTGGTGAAAGCGACCGAAAACCTATTTTCGGGTTAAATTTTTTTGAGGGTATGCCAAATGGGGCCGACAAACCAATCGGGTTCTGCAAAGCTGCTATTGTCCCGAAATCCCACTATGCGATCCGTGGCAAACCCCGTTCCGTACTTCCGCACACGCAGGTTAGGTGGCTTTGTTTTCATCAGAAATCCATGAGAACGATATACAAATTATATGCAGGGTGAAGGGTAGAGTATGGAACCTCGGCTGATTATTTGCTGCGGACTTTCGGCGACGACGGAAATGACCATCCAAGCGCCAGTATCCATGTGATACCTACAAAGTTGTATGTCATGAACACCCTCGACGTAGTCACTCAGCAACCAACGTGAAGAGTAATAGGTAGGCGTCTGGTGCCTGGGCACAAAAGCATTTCACGACCTGCATCCTTTCCACGTGGCGCCAGCCACTCCGTTGAGGAGTTATCGAATGTCACAGGTACTTGGGGATGCCTCCGCGGTCGCGGACATGTCATGATCAACGACGCCGATCAACATCACCAGCGCTGGAATGTATAATTACGACAACACTCGACACGCACAGGTACGGCGGTTGCGCCCAAAAGCGAACTTGACGACCTGGATGGGACGGAGCACCAAAAAGTGTTGCAGATACTAATTCCGTCTGTAAGCCCCAAAACCAACGGCTTTGCAAAATCAGCAAGTCCAAGAGTCTTGGGTCTTAAAAGCGCCTCCGCATGTTGCCGGTCTCCTCGGGAGATTCATGGACGGGTGCAGAGGGTGAATCAATACTGGGGCCCTTCCAAACGCCTCTCGGCCTGTCTCTCAGCCACCCATGCATTCTCCCATCCCCTGCAGAAATAAATATGTAAAATAATTCACACCACGTCTCCGATTCGGCCTAAGCGCCGACCAGCCAGAGTCTAACAGGGCGAAGGATCACTCAAGCGTCCTCTGTTCCCTTGTGGTGCGACTGGCGACGAGGTCCGGTCGTGCAAGAGATAGCTTCCTCGAGATATTCTGGCGCTCTGCTTTCTCGAGTTGACGCTCTATCCTACGCGCGCTCTTGGGTTGTGGGGACTGTACGTGAGACGGGCGGTGACGCGATTGAACAGCAGTCGGGGTCTTCAATGCAACAGGCGATCCGTGTCGAGTAGGTGATGAGGCCGCCCGCGCGTCTTCTCCGTCATTCCGAGTCACACCACTAGATTGCGGCCTGCCGCGATGCTGAGATCCTTGAGAATGCTTTGAAAAGGTCATGGATGCGCTGGCAATTTGCTTGTGGGAGGACGTCTGCGGACTTGATTGATCATGCGAAGTCTTTGCTCTCTTTCTGCTTGATTCTGATGTTGCATCACGCTCTTCCAGGATGTTATGAAGATCGAGGAATGGTGGCTTGTTTAACGGTGGTGAAACACTCCCGTCCACTGGGTGCCTCCACATTGGTGCTGATGGTCGCAGAACGATGGGAGGTGCCAGAACAGTTGAGGATCCACCAGTGTCATCTTCAGGCATACTGCGCTTCCCATTCCGGTTAATCGGCTGATAGATTGGCGCTTTTGAGCGCATTTCGTTAGGTGGCGATGGATACGTCCCTACGGCGCTCTTCACAAACTGTCCAACAGTAGACGTACCAGGCACAACAGGTGATGACGTTTTACTCTTGACATTAGTCCCAGGAGACGATGTCGGTGTCACACTTGTGCCGTTATGCCACCCAAAAATCGCCTCAGCTGTGATACGCCGCTGTGAGTCATCGCTTTGGCTGTCGTGGTCGCTTTCGATGTACGCAGCGGGTAAAGCCTTTACCCTAGCATCTCGTATGGCGCGATCGACAAGCAACGTGATGCCCTTCGGTAGGAATGCGAACATCTTGCGTACCTTCCCCCCAGTACGGCTGTCTTCAAAACCTTCGCCAGAATCATCCCCCCACTGCTCGGCGAGCTCGGTGATACCATGGTGGCCTTCCAGATTCGCAATTGCGACGTCTTCGATCACCTCATCTTCGTTCAGTTCGCTAATGTTGTCGATGATACCTGCTGCTTGTACTTCGGCCCGAATGGTGTCGGCACCGCCAGGCGTCATGTATGGGCCGAACATCGTAGGCATGCACGCCCAATCGAGGCCTTTGAGTTTGGGCTCCAGGAAGTTGGGAACCACATGCTTTGGCTGGAACGCGTTGACGAATTCTTGAAGCTCTGGAAGTGGTGAATGTCTAGCTAGTGGAACGAGCTGGTGGCAAACAAGGTGGCAACATGAGGCGGCGCAGGAGATAGTGCAAGAGCGAAGGGCGAACCAAATGACTTAATATCTCACCACGTTCCAGCTTCGCATTGGTTTCCGTCAAGTACATCTCCCACTTCGCTCGACTCATGTTGACTGGGTTTACGTAAACGACGGCCGGGTCGTCATACCAAACTTGCTTGCAACGGTCGAAGCGTTCGCATGCGTGGAAGCGGGTTGCGTGTGAGTCACGGGTGACGAGAGCCTTCAAGAACGGATCGCTCAAGTGGGTATATATCTCATATTTATACCTGTCCACGTGAATTTTCGTCGAGAAAGCTCGTGAGATAGCTTTGAGCACATCTTCGTAACCCCAGGTCCACGAGTTAATGAAGAAACGCGACTCTGGTGGCAAGAGGTTCATTAGTTGTAACAATCCATTCGTTGCTTCTTCCTGGAATTCGATTAGGTCACAAATGTGGGTTCAGTGCAACGAGTCTGACCTTGGTTGGTACTGAAGCTGTCTTCAGAAGACATGCAGTGTCGAGATAAATAGCTTCTAATGTTTCAGTTGGACTACCTGTGCCCACGATGGCCGCGTCTTTGGTTGGCGATCGACGAGGAGCCAAATAACGTTGAATATAAGGATTCCTATACAGAGCGGACATGAACGCGGGTTCTGCACGGAAGTCACCCGTGTGCAAAATGGCGCCTCTTGAGCCTTCAATAAGAAACCTGGAAAGACGTAAATCCACAGGGAAGTTCCAATTTGAAGGTACATACATGACTGCTCCTGGGCAGTGATTCGCATCAAGCAGAGTGATCGTCACCCAATCGTCGTTCGAAAGCTCAAATCTCGTTGGGGTATGCAAAGGAATGGGTCGAAGAAGGTCACGAGTGTCGGCATGTACCAGTTGTCCACCTTGGATCTTGATTGTCTCAGCCTTGAGATGCGAGTACGTGCGGAGATTCTCATGTTGAAGTTTCTGCTCCACCAAATATCTTGTGCGATACGACTCATGCCGCAACAGCATCTCCTTGGCATCCGCAGAACATACTATGATAGAACCAAATGATTTGGCGTTGAGGCCTGTGACGTGGTCTGAGTGAGTGTGAGTTAATAGATATAATGCTGGGGTGGCAGATTTGGGTTCCGTAAATTCATCGACTCGTATAGGATAAGGCGCGACAAAAGAGTTGTATGGTGTTCCAGCAGGCATTATGTTCGTGGTTTCCCGGAGTTCTACCGTATTTACGGGTCCGAGATGATCATGGTTGGAAATGAACACAGACGCGTCGCAGTTTGCCACATCACATGTTCCGAACAAATAGATGACTCAGCAAGTGGCAGCTTTCCTGTTGACGACGACCACTGAGAGTCGGTGGCTCGGAACTCTTTACTACTGACAGTCAACAGGTGAGTTGTACTAATGTTCGCCTGGAATCCTCTAATTCAAGTTTGCATAGTTCTAACATCTGCCAATAATGGCGAACAAAACGAACAAACTTGCTTTTCTGTCCATGCCTGCGCCGGCGTCATATGTCGCTGGTCTTGGTCGAGGGTACGCATGCCTTTTGATAATTGAATCAACACTGACATTCGTATAACAGCGCCTCAGGTTTCACAACTCGATCAGATATTGGTCCTGCGAGAGAAGGACCCTCTGCTGAAGTTGTTGCGTAGGTAACTTTTGCTTATGTGCCGAATAATTATTGACTTGTTTCATCTTGATATAGGGAAGCGCAGGCAAAGCGAGGCGAAGAAGCCGAGTTCGACCCCGAGCAGTTCCAAGATCCTGACAATGAGGTCGGCCTGTTTGCTGGCACCGCTTACGAAGCGGACGATGAAGAAGCAGACAAAATCTATGACCAAGTCGACAACAATATGGATGCGCGACGGCGTGCACGAAGGTGTGTGGACTTGGTTAGTTTAATTCACTACTTCGAGGGCCGGCTAATGTTACTTCTTCGCACTCCAGGGAAGCACGCGAGGCGTCTGAGCTCGCGAAGCATCGCGCAGAGCGTCCGAAGATTCAACAGCAGTTTGCTGACCTGAAGAGAGGGCTATCGGCTGTGAGTGATGCGGAATGGGAAAACATACCGGAAGTGGGCAACCTCACTCGGAGAAAGAGAAAAAGAGAGGACAGGACGTTCGTGGTCCCGGATAGCATCCTCGTCGGTGACCGGCAGAAGAATGAATACGAGAATTCTTTGGATTCTCGGCAACAAGAGGTGATTGAGTGTTTTGCTTGCGTTTCTTTTCCATTGACGCCTTTTCAGGGAGGAGGCTTTGAGACACCTGCGGAGAACGGGACATTGACCAACTTCGTTGAAATCGGTCAAGCCCGTGACAAGATACTGTCGCTGAAGTTGGACCAAGTAAGTGCTCTGTTGCCATTTCAGCGTTTAGCATCGCTTATATTTCCCCAGATTTCAGGCACATCCTCTGTATCCGGGACTGCCACTTCTATCGATCCAAAAGGTTATCTCACTGACCTCAATAGCGTCATACACAAAACCGAAGCTGAGATCGGCGACATCAAACGAGCGCGGATGCTCTTTGACTCACTTGTCAAGTCGAATCCTAAACACGCGCCAGGGTGGATAGCCGCAGCCTGCGTCGAGGAACACGCGGGACGCATGGTTGCTGCGAGAAAGCTGATTAAGGCCGGGTGCGAACAATGTCCGAAAAGTGAGGACGTGTGGTTAGAGGCCGCTCGATTACATGTCAGTGAGAATTTTATCGTCAACAGTTTTCGTCCTAATATCCCTTCCTTCTAGAACACACAAGACGCGAAAATCATTCTTGCTAATGCAGTCCAGCACGTTGGACAAAGTGTGAAAGTCTGGCTGAAAGCGGCATCGTTGGAGTCGGACATAAAGTCAAAAAAGCGTGTGTTGCGTAAATGTATGTATAACTTTCTATGGTTACGAAGTCAAATCGATCTAACTATTCTGCAGCTCTGGAACAAATTCCTAACTCTGTCCGATTATGGAAAGAAACCGTGAATCTCGAGTCAAACCCAGTAGACGCACGAATCATCCTTGCACGCGCTGTAGAAGTCATCCCTCTCTCCGTCGAACTGTGGCTTGGTCTTGCCCGGCTGGAAACCCCAGAACGCGCGAAAGCCGTCCTCAACAAAGCCCGCAAAGCCATCCCCACCTCTCACGAAATCTGGATTGCCGCCGGTCGCCTGGTGGAGCAGGAGGCTGGCGCCGAAGGCAAAGATGAGGCGACATGGGCGAAGGAGCTCGCACAGGTGGACAAGACGATTGAGCTTGGTGTGAAGGAGTTGAGGAAGCACCAAGTCATGTTAACACGCGAGCAGTGGCTCAAGGAGGCTGAACGATGTGAGAGTGAGGGATCGCCTAGGGTATGCGAGGCTATTATTAAGGCAACGTTGGGCATGGAGGTTGAAGAGGAGGATCGGCTTGATACGTGGGTTGGTGATGCGAAGAGCGCAGAGGAAGCTGGTAAAGTGGGCACTGCACGGGGGATATTGGCTTATACGTTACGGGTATTTCCCGACCGGAAGTCGATCTGGCAGAAGGCAGCGGAGCTCGAGAAGATCCATGGTACAAGGTATGAGGATTCATTTTGGCCGCCCTTGATATGTTCTGATGTCCGCAGGGAATCTATGTTGGCGGTTCTATCTCGAGCCGTACACCATTGTCCTCAAGCCGAGGTATTATGGCTGATGTCTGCAAAAGAGCAATGGCTTGCCGGAGACGTCTCAGGGGCTCGAAAGACGCTTGAAGAGGCGTTCGTCGCGAATCCGGAGAGTGAACAGATTTGGCTTGCTGCGGTCAAACTTGAGGCGGAAAACGGGGAACTTGAAGTCGCGAGAGAATTGTTGTCTCGTGCGCGGAAGGTTGCTGATACTGAACGGGTTCGTGTGATCTACTTTGAGTCTCTGATTCTATGCTGACATATCCCTTCGTAGATCTGGATGAAGGCTGCAGTTTTCGAACGACAGCAAGGCCAAATTACAACTGCCCTATCTCTGCTCGACACTGCGCTCACTAAGTATCCCAAGTTCGCCAAGTTGTATATGATAAAAGGGCAAATACATCAAGCGAAAACGGACTACACCGCTGCTCGCGCCGCATATACCGCTGGAGTCAAAGCGTGTCCGAAAGAGGTCACTTTGTGGGTTCTAGCGAGCAGACTCGAAGAGGCTGATGGGAAAAGCATAAAAGCGCGTGCGCTGCTGGATAAATCCCGCCTTGTGAATCCGAAGAACGACATTCTATGGGCTGAAGCCGTCGGAGTCGAAGAGCGATCCGGCGGTTCCGCCCAAGCGAAGACTCTTCTCTCTCGAGGTACATTCACTTCATAATTATTTTTGTCTTGAAATGACGAATCATTTTGCAGGCCTCCAAGAATGCCCGACTTCAGGTCTATTATGGTCAATGTCTATATGGGCTGAACCACGAGCGACGCGGAAAACTCGCGGTGTCGACGCGCTGCGGAAGGTCCCGCATGATCCAGAAGTCATCTGCACCGTCGCACGACTTTTCTGGGCAGAGCGAAAAATCGAGAAAGCGCGTGAGTGGTTTGGGAGGTCCATCGCTGCGGAACCTCCTGATCAGCTCCCTGGACGGGATCATGGTGATACGTGGGCTTGGTGGTTGAGATTCGAGCGGGAACATGGGACACCTGTAAGTGTTTATCCCATGATTTTTCGTTGGCTGCAGTACTGATTTTGGCTCTTCAGGAACACCAGCAAGAAGTCATCAATGGATGCATCGTTGCTGAGCCTCACCACGGAACAGTTTGGCCGACCGTGGCAAAGGACGTGAAGAATTTCGGGAAGAAGACTAAAGAAATTCTCGAGCTTGTTGCGAATTCGTTAGAGTGATCAGATACACTGATCTTGGCTTTGATTCTTTGACGCTTGTAAGATGGTTCTTCCGTTTCTTTCCATGTATCCCCGCATTGCTCCCCAGATTTTGCCAAGTATTAACGCGATTTTTTTGTGGGTGAGATCGGAACCATTGATGTCGGCTGGAGGAGAGCGGGTCCGTGCTCCGAGGGTGACCTGTAGGCGACACTCCGGGTAATAACTTTTCCTCAACCCTGCACACCATTGGTGGCTTGAAGGACGGTAACGCCAATCGGACTGGTTCGGACCAGCTCCGAAGGATTGATACGGTTCATCCGCTGACATCACTGCAGCATGCCGGCGTCTAAACACTTGTATGGCCCCACGACGATGAAATAGGCTCTAAACCCGTAACAGAATGCGGGGCATGCGGAGTGAGCCGGCGAACGGAGGGGTGGGTAAATATCATAGCCTGAGAGCGCATCATCGTGGTCAGAAGACTGAGAAGACGAGAATAGAGGCGAGGAGCGCCCTATATAAGCACTCCTCGAAGTCTTGTAATATTGTGTGGATCTCCCATCGGACACCCATGGCTCCGTACTTTATACGAAACCTCGTCCCTCGTCGCGAGAAAACCGACCGTCAGACGCCTCTCCTTGAAGTCCTCAGGGCGTTGACTTGGGTCCAATGGGCACAGTTCTTCACCGGGTAATGAAAAATTCCTTTTTTGGACAACCCCTGTACGCTTGGGAAATGTCGTTCACATTTCACGCGATTTTGTCGATAATTTTTGTATACTGACAGCCTTGTTTCGTGCAGTTGGCTAGCTTGGACATGCGATGCCATTGATTTCTTCAGCGTTTCGCTCAGTGTTACCAGGTTGCAGGCGGCATTTCACAAAGAGGAGGCTAGCTCCATTGTATGTCCTGTAAACTTTTTTGTTCTGAAAGTTTTTTCCTGATGAGTTCGGCCAGACGACATCGATTACACTGACCCTCTTGTTCCGTCCTTTGGGTGCTGTGAGTACCAAATCTCATCGTGTGATCAGGGTCGTACGGGTGTATCGGCGTGATGAAGAAGCAATCTTGTGACCCATCATGATTTTGGGTCGCTCTCTTGAAGTCCCCGAGTGGCATGCTAATTCCATTATTTGAAAGGTCATTTTCGGCATTCTGTCCGATCGCTACGGTCGCAAATGGCCTTTGGTCATTAATCTCGGTTTGTGCGGCGTTCTACAGGTCGGAACTGGCTTTGTGCAAACGTTTTCCCAATTCCTTGCCGTCCGCTCACTCTTCGGTATTGCGATGGGGGGAGTGTGGGGCCTCGCTGCGTCCACCGCGCTTGAGAACCTTCCGGTTGAGGCTCGTGGATTGGCTAGCGGTGTCATTCAGCAGGGCTACGCCGTCGGATACCTCATTGCGGCTGTTGTCAATTTGCAGCTCGTACCCAGCGTGAAAGACACTTGGCGTGCGCTTTTCTGGACCGCCGCTGGAATCTCATTCTTTGCTGCCGCAGTTCGCGCTATAGTTCCTGAGAGCGCTTTCTTTTTGCGTGCAAAAGAAGCGGAGCGTGCGAGTGGAAAGTCAACGGCGCACAAAACAAAAGTTTTCATTCGCGAGACGAAAGTAATGCTGAAGCGCCACTGGCTCTTGTGTATTTACGCTGTCTTGCTTATGACAGGTAAGTCTTTCATTTATTTACCGATGGTATCGCTGGAATGACACCATGTTTATAGGTTTCAACTTTTTGTCTCACGGCTCTCAAGACCTATATCCCACGTATCTACAAGTCACAAAAGGTTTCACGAGCCACGCCGCTACCGTTGCGACCATTATCGGTAACTGTGGTGCTGTCGCTGGGGGCGTATTCGCCGGATGGATCAGCCAGTATATTGGAAGACGCCTGACGATTATGTACGTATTCTCTCAACCTTACATTCGCCTCTTTAACGACAGCTCCAGCATTATGATCCTCTGGCTTATATGCTTCATTCCGCTCTGGATCTTGCCGTCCAAGTTTGGCCCCCTTTCCGCCGGAGCGTTCTGGTTGCAGTTCGGCGTCCAAGGTGCCTGGGGAGTGGTGCGTATTACTCCCAGTGGATTAAACAAAACATCTCACAAATGCATGGAATGACGTCATCTAGATTCCCATCCTATTGGCTGAGATGTCTCCGCCGGCATTCCGTGCGACGTTCCCTGGTGTTACCTATCAGCTCGGCAACGTAGGTTTAAGCAGAGATCGAGATTCCAAAAGTTCAATTTTAACTTGATCGTGATGTCCCACAGATGGTGTCCTCTGCATCCGCTCAGATTGAAGCCAGTGAGTTCCTAACGCCGCAAAGTCAAAGTTATAATCGTTATTGAGCCCGTCTCTTCAGCCGCTGGAAACCATTTGAAGACCACTGTCGTTGTAAACGGGCAGACGAAAGTCGTAAACGATTACGCCAAGGTATTATTCACCCTCATTACCCCATCGCACGGCGCTCATTGACATTCCTCGGATTTTAGGTACAAGGCATATTGATTGGTGTCGTAGCTGCATACATTCTTGTCTTCACTATCATCGGACCCGAGTAAGTCTCTCGCTCTCGTCCGCATATAACCATCGATGAAAAAAAAAATTAAACACTAAACGAATTACAGAAATCACGGTGCTCACTTCGAGAAACATAAAGCCGCATTTGAGGAGGGGGGTGGAGATGATGACGCGTTCATCGACGGCAATGAGACGAAGGAAACGAAGGAGAGGAATCGTGACAGCCATGGATCTGGAAGCGATTCGCGTCCGACTTCGGTCCAGCTCGACGAAAAGGCGGCGGATAATGCATAAATGATGGCGGGCGGATGGCACACATGCGACGATTCCTTCTTCTCTTCACGTAATAATTGGTGTGATGTTTTTCACGATTCGACGATGCGGTAGTGGTTTCCCATATGCATGTATATTACTCGATGTTGAACGAAATGTGGTGTACGATGTATCGAAGCCAGCCTTACTTCCCAACCGTGAATTTACTGTGACAACATATAAGGAGTGTGTATACATGGCTATTACCTGTTTTTCAACAGCACTTACAGAGGGGTATTCACGTCGACACGTAGGTAATGATTTGAAATGGAATTTGAGGCCGAAACTCATCACATTGACATTTCCACGTCAAAGTTGCTCAAGACGGAATTTCATGGAAATATTAGACTCATTTGACTCACCACGAAATACTTAATCGATCTCCTCCTGGTCAGAAAATAGGTGCTGAACCTCAACGAACATCTGCAATTGCGACGTCGAAACAGAAGCCAACCTTGATCGTGGTCATGAGCAAATGCTGCACCGTTTACGAAAAGTACGCTCAGGCGTGCGAGTGACGTCATGAAAATCCAAGGGACTGCTGACCAATGCGCCTCGGTGAGACACTGCTTTGGACCTGCCACTGTGCACCATAGACAAGAAAAATGGGAACTCGAGGGTACTTCGCGTACCGACATCGTGGTGGGTGCCTCGTAATACCAGAGCCTCGTTGATGCCAACCGCTAAGGAACGCACAGGCAAATACTACACCAGGTATCATCGATGTGACTCTTACCCAGAGGGCCTGGGCTATGAACTGGTTACCGCAATTCCTGTGAACAAAAGGGATTTTGAAGGTAAGCCATAATATCAATCATTTTTAAGATCATGTGCACCTGACCTTCACCTATGTAGAGTGGCTCAAGAACAAGAGGGAATTTTTCGACGCGGAAGAACTGAGAGTGAGCAAACTCAAATTTGACCCTGACTCGGAAGAAAGAGTATACGGTTATTGCGAAGAGGTCTCAGAATCTGAACCAAGCGACCTCGATTGCATTGATTGGGTGTACTACATCGACTTGGACCACAAGTCATTCATCATTCATTGGTTGGTTACTTTCCCATTGGACAATATCCCGCGTGGCGAAGATGACGGTGCATGGATGCAATACGTTGATTTTGACAAAGACGTGTTTTACAACCGCCTACTTAAACTTTCCACACCCCGCGAATACGCTGTAATCCATTCAATCGATCCACCTGAACCTTCCGCTTCAGGGTTGGACCAGTACAGCAAACTCGAACAAAAAGCACTGGATCCATCGGAGTGGACGTCTCAAAGCCTCAACCTCTCTCAAGAGTTTTCCCTGCATGCTGCGGAAGGATTGATTGTACTTCACCGCCATTCCTTCTCGACCGTGGCGTTGCACCAGCCAGAGAGCCTAATCTTCCAAACATTGGCCCTTGGATTACTTTCTATGACCGCCGAAGGTCTCATATGGATTTCTCCTAAGCAATACGATGACTCGGAAAGCAAGTCAGACAAACTCCTCGCAACATTCACATCGTGGATGGTAACGAAGGTGGCAGAACGCCGCGGCAGTGCATGTTTCTATTGGTTCAGAGATGTTCTTATATGGTTCGCAAGCCACCTTGATCACGAAGGCAATCGCAAGGCCGCTGTGGGACTAGCCGTGGCAATGATTCAAGAACTCGATTTGGACTATTGTATCGCACTGGTGTTTTCTGTTCGTCACCTCGTCATTGTGAAAGTTTCCAATGGCGTGGTTTACGAGAGCGAAGTTATCGAGGTTTTGGCCGCCATCCCAGACGTAAACTGGCAAGAAAAGTTGACCGATGGACTGCGGCCACTTGTACACTACCTTCGACTCCGAGAGCACGCGGTTGAAGGATCGAAGTCCAATCTCGAGTCAGGTTCAAATGTTACTTCATTTCCCGTTGACATCCTGCTGGGCGTTCTCCAATACGCCGACAATGACACATACGATCAATTCAGAAAGCTCTCAAGACTGTGGCGGGATATCTGTAAACGACACCTAAGGGTAGGGCCTTATACTCTTGTTTGTCGTGACGGAGACACATTCTGCGCTCGAGGGCAAGGGGATTCAGAAGTGCGCCTGAAGTTGTTTTGGAAATATCACAAGAGCTGTACCCCGTACGGCGAAGCCATGACTGAAAACTTTGAGGTTTTCATACAGCCTCAGGTCGATACTTGCAACTGGCCAATTTCTCGTGGCTTTGCAGGCCGAAACTTCGTCCCGATGAAACTTCACGAAGAGCGCCAGGGATACGACCCTGACGTCAGGAGCACCGATTTTAGACTTGTGATTGCCGAAGAAGGATCCGACTTGGACAAGGCAATGGAAAGGGTGAGATATGGTGAGGAACACGACTGATTATGCTTGGCGCTACACGGACTTTCCTTTGAACCTGTCTGAGGACGACTTCTGCGAAACTGTATATAACGTGTAACCTGCCTTGTGAATGTTTCTTGTGGATTTTATGAGAGATGCCCACCACGTTGTAACAGCCAGTATTCCTTACTGTAACGCCTAGGTATCGTCGGTCCCCTGCCGTCTTCTTTCATTAATTCTCCGAATCTCATCCTCCATACTGCCCAACTCGACTTGGTCCTCATCTCTGCCCATCTCCACCTTCCAGGCGTCGGGGCCTTTCATGGTAATTCCCTTCTTCATCTTCATTTGCGCGACATATCCAACCTCACTTACACTCCGCACTGCCCTGTCGATTCGCTTTTGCTCTCGAGTCATGACATTTAATATCGGCGCTGGCGGACGTTTGCGTCGGCGCACAATAGTCCGTCTGAGAACCTCGCCTCGCCGCTCACGTTCGAGTTCTCGCGTCTTGTTGCGTATTTTCTCTACACGTGCTTCTTTGATTTGCTGTAGCATTTCATCGCTGTACGGCTTTGTTGCGCGATCCATCTCGAGGGCGAAAGACTGACGGATTAAACGTCGCTGCTCTTTTATTTCTTCGACTGCGGTGAAGAGGTAAATTAATTTAGACGATACAGGGTGAGGATAATAAGAACGAAACATACCGAAGTCCCTGTTGCGAAAAACATCGTCGAAGTCATGTTCATCCGTCCGGGTCGCCATGCTCAACGACTTTTCAAACTTCCCCTCCAATACGAGATCTTCATGCCAATCATGTAACAATACGTTTTTTTCACCTCGCCTTTCCCTTGCTATTCGTCGTCGTTTTATCATGAGTGTTATGTGCTGCGGTTGGGGTTTCATCCGAGGCAGGGGTCCGTTAAAGTACGAGGGTCGTAAGAACGCGCCAGTTAAAACTGGACGGCGTTTCAATCGATCTTGCCACGCCTACGATGTGTGGAGGTGAGAGAGATCAGTACAATGTCAACTGGGGTGACAGAAGTGTGAATGAATATCAGAGGTGAAGTTGAAACTTCAACCATTTATGTCATTAAGCCAAAAAATTGGTCGGGAATTCGAACAACATCTGCACGCAGATATGGAATAAACCTGCTTGTTCAACACGAACCTTTTCTTGCCGTAGCAATGATTTGATCTGCTCTTTTCTTCGCTTCGCAACGA
>ML170224.1:0-157621 GCA_004355085.1 Rickenella mellea | reverse complement strand
ATGAGAGCGGAGATGGGTTTTACGGAGAGGGAAGGAATATTTACTGGTATTAGGAAGGACTGGGGGGAAGGAGAGGTTGAGAATTCAGCGGCCAGCGCAGCGTGTTCGTGATCGATGCGACGGCCCTGTAGCCACGAAAATCCTACTGGGTCGTCGAGTCGTTTCCCGAGGGCTGCGGAAGCTTGGTGGTGGTGGTTGTGTTGGCGTTTACGGTGAACGTGGCACGCCCTGTTGCTGTCGTGGAGCTCCGCCCGGTAGTGCGTCCTGGAGGAACTTTGGGGCAGTTGTCGAGTCGGTGTCCGCCATCTCCGCAAAACATGCAGAGCCCACCCTTGAAACGTCGTTCCTTCTCCTCCGGGGTGAGCTTTTTGGTGACCGGGTCAATATGCGCATCATTGACACTCGAGGGCTTCTCCGTTCGGTTGGATTTTGGAGCGGAGTTGGTGGGAGTTTTAGTGGTGGTTGAAGAAGTGTCGTTGTGTTTGGAAGTGGAGGCGTTGCGTCGCTCGTATACGCGTTCCCAGTGTCTGGTATCATACGTGAGAGCCATATTGTACATGTCCGCCAAGTGGGGGGGTCGTCCGAAACGAGTGATCTCGTCCTTGAGTCGCTCCGGGAGACCCCTGTAGAACTCGGAGGCCAATGCGGCGTCGTTCCATTCCGTAAATGAAGCTAATCGTTGGAAGTCAATGATATACTTGTTTGCATGGTGGTCGTCGCGCATGGAGAGTTTCCGGATACCGTCTACGGATGTTTGACGGATATTCTGGTCTCCGAACATGTGGTTGAGCATGGCTACAAAGAAATCCCAGTTGTGAAGTAGTGGAGAGGGATTCTCCGGTCTATCTGCTACAAGGTTGGGTTGAAACCAATCCGCAGCAGAGTCGGAGAGGTATGACGAGGCGTAGAGAATCTTAGCTTCATCAGTAGCGTAGCTGCGTGGGGAGGATTTGAATCGGAGAACGCATTGCGCAAGGAAGGAGGGTAGTTTCAGTCTGTCCCTCCCAGTGAAGGGGTCCGGTTCCCGTACCTTTGGTTCACGGAATTGTTGCGGAGCCGGAGGATATGGGTAGGGATACGGGTAGGGTGGCCAGTAGCCATAGGGAAAGGGGTATGGAGGTCCTCCGGGCGGAGGTGGTGGTGGCGCTCCGCCTCCTGGAGGGGGAGGTGGTGGTGGTGGCGCTCCGCCTCCCGGAGGAGGTGGTGGGGGTGCACCTCCGGGTGGAGGAGGTGGTGGCGGTCCACCTCCGGGTGGAGGAGGTGGCGGTGGTCCGCCTCCGGGCGGAGGAGGTGGTGGTGGTGGACCTCCTCCGGGAGGAGGTGGAGGTGGAGGTGGAGGTGGACCTCCTCCAGGTGGGGGTGGAGGTGGTGGACCTCCTCCTGGCGGTGGTGGAGGTGGACCTCCTCCGGGTGGGAGTGGAGGTGGTGGTCCTCCTCCTGGAGGTGGTCCCCCTCCTGGCGGTGGAGGTGGTCCACCCCCTGGACACCAAAAGGGTGGAGGAGGTGGAGGCCAGAATGGTGGAGGCATCGGAGGGACAGGCTGGTGCTGGGGGGAGGGATGTGCCACTTGTGGAGGAGGTTGTTCTGGCGGTGGGTAACCTTGAGGTTGTTGCGGAGGCCACCAGAAGTCAGCACCTCTGGGTGGGGCATGATAGGGGGGATCGTAGTTTGGTCGGTGGGGGTTTGGCCATCCTCCGGGTGCAGGAGGCATGGAGTGGTGGGTATGATGGGAACTATGCGGAGAGTCATGCAGAGGTTCAGGGGGATCACCCAATGGATATGCTCCTGGAAACGCCGGAGTTGCAGGTGTCTGGAGGAGGGGGTGATCGACGATTGGAGATCCGTGTACCGTTGCCCCTTCATGCATTGTCCGAATGGATAACCGCGTAGGTGGTCGGGTGCTAGAGGGGCGTTGGGGGATTGATTCGTACTCCTGTCTCCTTGTCAGATTTCCAAACATGGATTGTATCGGAGGAACGTTCTGGAGGTGAGACGTCGGGGAGGGTCTCCGGAGAGCTGGTGGGGGAGCATTGGCATAAGCGTGCAGGTTGTTTTGTCGGAACGGAGATTGAAGGCGGTACTCGTTGTACATATGTTGGGTACGCTCCAAGGGTCCGTTGATGGGTCTGGGGAGGTTGGACCCTTCAAAAGGACGACGTCGTACCAAGTTCTCTTGAATAGGAGTTTGTCGCGCGATCACCCCACGCAGTGCGTTGGCTCCGGAAGGATCCGGAGTCGGCGGAGCGGGGAGCGGGCGACTGGGTGGAGGAGCTTCGACCGGGTCATAGTAGGAGAGTGGTGTTGGGCTGCGTAACTGATCGTTCATTCGCGGAGCGTGCTCCTCGCTCGTTACAGAGCGACGGAGTTGCTGTCGAGCTTCCCGTAGTTGCCCAGTGAGTTCGTGGATGAGTTCATGGGGGTTTGGGTAATATGGTGGTGGCGTGTAACCGTGAGTAGTGCTATTAGGTGGGTTTTCGTTGTCGGTGGAGGGTTCCGAGTGTTCGGGGGGGTCTGCTACGGCGTAGTTGGCGACTACTACCACGGCGGGAGCTGGTGGAGGTAAAGGAGCAGGTGCTGGAACGGGAGGCGGGGCTTCGTCCGGTGGGGGGGTTCCCCTTGAACGTAGGTTGTATGAGTGGTCGGCCATCGTGTTTTTTGGATCAGTTATATACTGTCAGGGACGCTCCCGAGCGATCCCAAGACGAGTTATTGACAAGTCAACTCCGCGGAGCGGAGTACGTAAATAAGTCCGGAGAAGTCCTCCGGTCCGATTACTCAAAAGTACACAAGGAGCCAACCAATAACAAGTCCAAGACGATCCCTTCGCGTTCGGGGGTTATCGTCTGAAATGTCAGGAAGACAGTGCACCGGAGAGTTGGGACTAGGACGGGAGCCTCGAACAAACGTGTAGCGAGAGACAATCAATATAACTGATGAGTTTTGTAGATACATGAAGTGATCCTTATATACGAAAAGGAGACTATCTAAGCAAAAAGGGATAAAGTCTGAACATGGAAATGGGGAAGTACGCGAGGGTTTGGGTATCGGTGAGAACGAGGGTCCGTGATGCAACGACTCCGGAGATCAACGCTCCGGAGGCAACGACAAAACACGGGAAAGTGTCAAATCAGGGTTGGAGGTTGCCAAGGTGAATTGCAAGAGTCAAAACGCGGTGGTCTAGGAGACGAGGCTAAGTAGTCGGAAGGTTACGGCGACAGTTTGCTGTTTGAATATCAGAAGGTATGTCGAGGGTTGGAGGGGAACAAATCGTCAAGAGGAAAATCGTAAGTCAAGAGCCGGAGCGGAGGTTGAGCGGAGCGGAGATCAGGGAGTCTCCGGAGCGGAGGGAAACCGGACGACTCGTGACAGAGACCAGCTGTCTGTTTCACCTCTCGATAAGGTGAATTTCCCTTTATGATATCTTTGTGCTAATCAAATATCATCTAGGTTTCGGGTATCCGGCGCGACGATATCAAACTTGCGGCAAATTATAGTAATTTTTTGAAAGGTCAGATCGGTCTCTTCCATTGCAAGATGGCGGCTACTCGAATGCTACTCAACGAGCACTGGCGGAAGGCCAATAGCAAGTCTCCTTGGTCGTTATGGCTGGAGAACACACTCTTGTGTCGAAAGAACATCTCAGCCGGTTGGAAAGCGAAACAGCTGCCTCCCTTCCGTCCTACGTATGAGCTCATGATCAATCTGTCGCTTCCTGCACACACACTCGACGCTCTGGAGGTTCTCTGTGGCAAATCATCTCTGGCTACCTGGGTGTCCTCCGTCGAAGACTACGAGGATGTGAAGACTCTCGCAAGGAAGGTAAAAGACGAACTTTTCTCGGCTGCACGTGTGGAGAAACTACGCCTCCTGCCTGCGGAATCGCGTGACATAATCCTCGAGAATGTAATCCTATTCAACCGCGATGCTGTGATCTTGCGTGAATTTACTCTTGCGGTCAAGACTGGCGACATCGGACGTGTCATGAATGTTCTGGCCTACTGGATGGTTATGTTTCGAGGCACAGGATCCATGCCCAAATATGCCGATGCACTCTTCTATCTCCTGAAGGACCTGAAGACCATGAAACCCGAGCTCAGGTTTCGGGATGCCGTGCGTTCACTGGTGTAAAGTTGATTAATTTTTATTTTATCTAGGAATGCTTTCCTGATGAACTGGCTGGTCAACACCACCGGTCTGAAGGATCGTTTCAAGGAAATCGACCTTCTTCAAGAACACCAGAACTTCTGGGCAAAGGTACATATGCACGGATACGTAGACCGTTTGAGTGGTGTGCTAACTACTACATTAATGACTCAGATCGTCTACCTTGCTCGGGGTTCTAATAGCAGTTGGCAATGGATCTCAATGGTGTCGGTCTGCATATTCTACCTTCGCGACATTATCCAGGATCTTCAAGTTCAATACAACATTCCTCACAATGGCAACAGCCATACCAGTCCATGCACCGAGACCGACATCAACACTCTCCGCAAATATTTGCACGAACATAAAATTCAATCGTACGAACCGAAACGACCTGACAATGAACATGCTCTTCCGGTACGCGATCTTATGGAGACTGGTGGAGCCTACGCATGGACATCAAGTGCCTTCAGAAACTTTCGGCGCGAGAACTACAGCGCCAAGACCAACCCGACCGATGCATCTACCAATCAACCCGAAGGCGCAGCTAACACTGAAGATACTGAACAGGACGATACAGACATCGATGAATTGAATGAAACAGAGCCGAGTTCCATCTTCGACCTCGACCTCGATGCGGAAATCACTGGCGAAGACTTGGGGTTGGATCGGGACACTGCTGGAAATGTTGTGGATCTGAGCACGGTTGTTCAAGCAATGAGAGAAATTATTGACGATTTGTAATTCATTGCGGTAACATGAATCGATGTATCAATGCACTTCGGCGAGACCGTTGAGACCGACGCAAAACCATTGCCTCAGCGGTATCGGGCATTTGAGATACCACCGCACCAGACACAGGAGTTGTTTCCTCACTGGGAGTCGGCTCCAGAGTAGACACGCCAGCCTGTTCCGGCGCTCGTCCACCACGGCGATTGCCAGATGTAACCGCGCGCGCTCTTGAACCTCGAGGTCGTCCTCTTCCGCGGTTGCCTCGCAAGTTAGTCGTAGTGGAAAGAGGGACGGAAACATCTTCGACCGCTGAAGAGTTACCAGTACTTTCCGTGTCGGAAGCATCCCATGCATGGTAAACTTCTCGGAGGCAAGCGAGTAGCGATTCAGTCGCATCAGGACCAGGGTTGAAATGAGTACGTCTACGAAGAGCTTCAGGAGTTTCAAGTCGTTCTCCTGAGTCGACGATTTGGTCAATAATTTCGTTGCCCATGAAAGTCGTGCTTGAAATGGTGGTGATGCCTCCGAATTGGTCTGCGAAATAATCTGTCCGCCATTTAACGAGCGCAGTTTTGATGCTACTAGAGAGTGAATCTGGAAACTTTCGCTTCTTCCCCCGCTTGAGCCCAGGTTCCGCCGTTAGAGTAATGCGTTCAATGGGGAAATCTTCTGGATCACAGTTGTCGCAACACGGTCGACCTGGTAGCCGTTTGCACATCGGCAGACCTGCAAATGAATATTTAGGACGGAGCCGATCGGGTTACGGGGCACGAACCTTTCCTATCATTCTCAAAAAATGCATTCCACACCTTCCAACGACACTCAGTGGTATTGACGTATTCCTTCAATCGTTCTTCCTCCAGCTGAGCAAATGCATCCATGGACTTCTTCCCTTTCTTCTTCGCAGAAGGTTGTTCAACGATTTCTGCTCCTTCGACAACGGTTTCCACACGTAAACCTCCTTCGGGAATGTGTACAAGTTGCCGTCCGGGAGCAATGGTAAGACCTTCTGCAAGTAATCCGTCGTTTGCATTGTTGTCCAGGGCGCCATCGGTCACCGTAGAATTCTGGTTGACCTCTAGTGGAACTGAAGCAGAGGATGGTTCGGAAGTAGATGATGTGTTCAAAACAGTCGACTCGCTGTTGATTGCGGCTGGTTTCACTGCTGCAGATGAGCCTGAATCGAAAATGCTCGGAGGGACAATCAGAACTGCTGTTCCATAGCAACTGAAGTCTCGCGCTGCACGACCAGATCTTTGAACCAAAGCGCAGAACGATGGGGGAAGCTTCCAAAGAATTATGCGAAAGATATTTCGCATGTCACATCCCTGGGTCCACAAATGAGCAACAATTCGAAGGTTTAGTGGAGTCGCTTACCATCCCAACTGCATCCGTGCAAACTAAAATTTGTATCAAACCCTTGCGGAGCTGTTCTTCGAGATGCCGTTTTGTGTCAGACCCGATTTTTGCATTGTAGAACGCAACGCAATCTTCTGAAATATTGAGATCTTTCAGCCAGGCTCGCAGCGCTTCGCAGATATCTTGTGTATCGTTGACAGTGTTGCAATAAATGAGCTGTATGGGTATGTCTTCCGGCTTTACTGCACCATGAGGGATTGCGAATCGGAGGGAGGATTTAGTGCTCTCTTTACCAGTTAGCTTGCGGACTTGAAGGCTGACGTTATAGCGAGCATTTGAAATCTGGATGAATTTGCAGTCGGTGGCAAGGCCGAGTTTCTCCCGAATGTCGTTAACGACATGGCGTGGTAGAGAGGAGGAAGCGATTAAAAATGGAACGTTGGCGGCGCGTGCACGTAGTACGCCAACGGAGGAGTACTCGGTCCGAAAGTTTCCATCCCAAAGACTGATGCAATGCGCCTCGTCGATTATTATAGCCCTGAGATGTTTATAAAATGTTGCTTTCGACAAAACGCCGTCGCAGAAAGCCTTGTCAGACAGTGTCTCAGGTGAGATGAAAACGCGTCGATATTTGCCTTGAGCAATCCGCTGGAATCGTGCTGAAGCTGTGGACAACAACAGCTTCTGCATTGACAAGACATACCTTGTAAATATCGCTGATGTTGCCCTTCGCGATCGTTTCCTCACACAGGGCGATTGACGGAATTGGACTGCTATCCGCCTGCAAACGACGTGCTGTGAGTTAATCTGGACACTCACAGATAGGAGAACTCCACTTGTTCGATCATCAGCGCGGAGAGCGGCGATACGATGAGAGTGATGTCTTCGGCGTGCAACAGGACCACCAGATCGAAAACCAAAGACTTTCCGCTTCCCGTTCCCACATCTAGAACTAGATCTTCACCCTTGTATATCGCAGCCGCGGCTTCTAACTGCCATTGGTGTGGGGTGACTTTCAAGACTTCGATCGCTTTGGCTTTCAGAACATTGAGATCCAGATCTTCAGACGTGTACCTGTGTACTTCAGACGCTTTGACCATGATGTAGCAGGAAGAAAGGTGATGTATTGCATTTTCTGATGTAAATAACACTTGAGACGGGCTGATGGACAGGTAGACATCTCGCGAAGTAGCAGAGAAGCGTGAAGAGCTAGCGCCACAATCGTTAGTCGGAGTTTGAAATGAGTACTCCCTTCGTTTCTGATAAAGTTGTACCAGTCTCTTTACAGGGTTATTCGAATATTCGTCACGTGATCCATCACGTCCTCCTCCCTCGAATATTGAAGAATCACCCTTGTAAAGAGACTGGTCACGAGTCTATTTGTTTAGCATACCGCACCTGAATCAATGGAGAGCTGAGGGGTGCAATCATTCATCATGGGCTGTCACAACCTGATAGAACTTAGCCTTACAATCGACGAGATCAATATCAACTTATCACGTACTTGGCCGGTGGTTCTCCTCCTAATGCCATCTGCAAGGCTAACTGCATCCTTCGTTATCTGTTCTGCATCCGGATGCTCGGGACCTTCAAGTTCGGAAATTTCTCCTTTCACGGCCTTTACGGCCTTCGAAATCCACTCATAATGTTTGTGTTTGCCTTCTTTGTCTGGTAGAATGGACTCCACGAAACCGCAAGAGAAGCCATCTGACATGCTGCAGTTATCCATCCCAGAGCCCTGTTGTGCGGCTTTGGCACAGGGATTTCGGAAAAAATTGGGAGTGTGTCTGAGAATGCCGATACGCATTCTATCACCGTGGTGCCGAGCAACATGACGAAAGAGACAATGAATCCATTGGACAACGTTACGACGCACGCCGCCCTTTGTAGCCATCCTGACAATTGCAGCAATGTCCCGCACAGCTTCCCAGTCCCTGTTCCCCTTGGTACATTTGAGACGGGGCAAGCAGCATCCTCTAATTGGTAGCGAGGGCGATGAGGCGAGTGTGGTTGGTGAGAAATAACGAGTAGATATCGAGTGGTCATGCCAGTGTGAAGCGCGTAATGCCGTGACTTGTCGTCTTTATTCAGCGTACGGGGTGAATCCCAGACGGGGAAATACCAGTCGTAGACTCCTTGGAGAACTCGGACAAGAAGACCCGCTAATATCAGTAGACCATCTCGAGCGTAGCGGTCGTAGTTAATGGTATATACAGCCAAAACTACTTGGATGATGAACGTATTAAAAATCACGATATGTGGCCACCCAAAATCTTCCGAAAACCCAATCTCGTTCAAATGTAAAACGGAGACACCAATATCTAGTGCAATTCGGGGAGATCGCATGTGTTCGTAAAGGGAATTCATCCATGTCTCTTTAACTTTTCTAGTCACCCCAGACACAATGTCGGAAAGTAAGAGACCAGGATCCACATTCTCTGTCGACCCCTTGTCACCGGAAGAGCCTAGATCTGATCCCAAGGACAAAGGCATCGGGATGAAACCGCAACCCCAACGGAGTTTCTCTTTCAATTTTTGTTCTGATTTTCTCCGTGGAACGAGGACCGCAGCGAGTTCAATGTAATTAGTCAACCCTGACCCCGTCAACTGCGCGGAACCGGAAGACAAGGCTTGGGAGCGGGGAGGGTAAGAGGTGATGGTGCGACTGCTGGGAAAGGATAGAGAAACCACAAGATTCGACGGGCTGCCATACTGGTTATGGGGGAGAGATGATCAAAAGCCGTGAGTCTGAAAAGCATCCCGCTCCAACGTGAATCGCCGAGTATGGGGCTCAGACAGTTTTAGCCTGAGTGTGGTCGTTCTCAGGAAGACAGACGGATAGCAGTGCCAGTGAGATCGATAGAGGTGAACATGCAGAGTGTCAGAGTGTATTCGAATTGGCGAAGGCCATAAAGCATTTCCAAGCAAGTTTCCAAGTCCAAAGTACAACTGACACAGGCAAAATGACGAACTCGAATACGTCCAATAAGATTCGTCACGGTGGAGAAGGCTGATAAATTTTGTCCCCCATGTAATAGGTGGTTTCCCTGCTGATGCAGCCCACATCTGCGACTGTGGTCTTGAGCATGTTCAAATTTCGGCTAACTGCAGCCAGACGCTTATGTCACCGACTGGATGTTTTTCGCCTACTAATCACTCAAATTATTTGGAAGTCTCCTCACGCCGCAGTTTACGACGACTCCCACAAGGTCGACTCGCTCAAGAGGTGTATGTGATGGCCAGTATTATCCGCCCAGTGTTGCAGACAGGAGTTGCGACGAAGACCATGCGGACTGAGCTTAACAGGCACTTCAACACTGTAACAGACGTGCAGACGAAGAAGGTACTGTAGGTTATCATCTTTCAAAATAATGCATGTGCTTTGACCTCAAAAACTTTATCAAGGTGTTTGGCACGAGATGCAATCGCTTTTCTACGTGTTCGCGCGTTATCTCGCAGAGAACCCATGAATCAGGCATTGGCGTGTATCAGCCCAGCGCATCGTGGTAACTTATTAATAATCTCATCGCCTCAGAGATAGGTTTCGAATTAGGTTTCCTATTGCAGATCAGATCGTACACTACGGTCAAGTTCCAGTTGCAAACAAGCTTGCTGTCCTTACATTCAATTGCGCTCTCGTAACATCCATCGGTGTGGCCATTTCCAGAGATGATGTTTCAGCATAGCCGACAGAGGTCTTTCGCTGTACATATGACCTCAGCCAAGGGTGCTCTCGAAGTCCACGAAGAATGACCTTCCGCCTCAGTCCACGTCAATCAAACACCTTAACAGTTCTTAAGGTGTCGACGTGGCTTTCATTCTCAAGACGTCCGTCTGACTAGAAAATCATTCAATACCTCGGGCGGAATCCCTCACGGAGTTTATGGATAAGACGAAGGCGAATGTTGAGGTGAGAACATTTTGTAATCGTTTCTTCAATGCTAGATCATTCATGCCACAGGGTTACACTCATCGACTACGAGGGAAGAGTCCACTCCTTGAACTTACTCCAGAATCATCTGAGCACGACGAGGTCTTCAAAGCTCGTGAGTACCGAAACCGTTCGGCTTTGTCGTAGTTTAATTAATTTTGTTAATAACCCGCCAAATTCAAGATCTTCAACACGAACAACTTGTCGATCAATCTCAAAGGTCTGTCACATCCGTACCATCCATCATTCCATTCCCTATGTACCTCATTACCCAACCGGATCATAGACTGCGACAGCGTGGAGCTCAAGATTATCGTCAGCAACAAAACGGCTGATCATACAAGTACCTTTCAATGTTCCCGTCTCGCGGTTTCTCCCCGTTTGGTCATGCTTCGACCTCTTACTCATTAAAAGCGACATCTGCTCCCTCGAGCATGGGCAATCGTTATTGATGAGGACAGCCAGTTTGGGAACGACGCCCGTGATGAAGTTGAGGAATCATCCCAAAGAGGTTCGTGAATTCCTACCGTTTATCTGCGATCTTTTTGCGATTGCGATTGTCTTTACGAGGGGATACGGAACTGAAGACTCTTCGAACTGTATAGATCCAACAGTCCAGAAACGATTCCCAAAAGCCTCGACTTGTACCATTTGTCTGTTACCGGTTACGTTTACTTCGGGTGGAATGTCGCCTTGCGCGGCACCGTCATCAGTTAATGACGCATCTAGTGACCCGCCATTGTCCTCATTATAGTCGTCGCAAATGAGGAACAGGGATTGATATTCCCGAAGGATGTGTTCTGGAGAACCGTTAGGTTCTTTCTTGTGTTCCAGGCGAGGCATTGCTAACTTCGAACTTTAATAAGCTCTTTGCCTGGAAACCTCACGATGACAGTAAGTAATATTTTCTCCACATTCGTTCCTGTCCTCTCAACTCGACATATTCGCATAGTAACACTAACTCTGACTTCCGTTCTCCCATATTCCGAGTCCCCTTTGCTGCCCTAGACAAACACAACTTTAGATGGACCATCGGACGTGTCGCCTCGAATATCACATCATTACAGCTTCTTTTACTTTCCGCAACCGAATATTCCGTCATCATGCCTCTCTCACTTAGATCTCGGCCTCCATTTTCGCTTTCTCGTACAGTATTTTGCTTCCCTTTCATTGGGATTTGGTAGGAGAATCATAATGGATTTATTGAAAATCGGTCCATGTTACCAAGGGTCATCCAAGCATGCCTCCGCCGAACGATTATTTCGCTGCGAAACAAATCGATTGCAGTAAAAAAAACAGGTCCGACGCAACATTTCACTACTGAATAACGCATTTCCCTTTCTTCTGCCCCTGCTTCTTTTTCAGCTCAGCGATCTCCTCCTTCAACTTTTTGACCTCCTCTTCCGTCTTACTCATGTTCGCTTTTCCCAACTCAACCATCAAGTTCTCCATCTTCCGCTGATAGTCGGCTTCCACCCTTGCCTGGTCCGCACGCGCTTTCTCTTCCAGTTCCCTCAGTTTCGTCTCGACACTGTTCTTCTGAGCAATATAATCTTCCTTCATTTCCGCTACCTCTCTTTCTTTGCGTTCCGCTTCGTCTTTCAGCTTCTGACGCTCCTTCGTGAGTATGTCCTCCATCATCTTATTATTCTCTTTGATGGCCCGCTCACGATCCTCCTCGACTTTTCGCATTTCTTCACGGTGCTTTGCCGCCTGCTCCAAGAGCTCCTTGTTTAGCTCCGTGCCAGCGGTCGTTTCATCAATGCCCAGATTGTCGTCAACCAGCTCCTTCTGAATCTGCAATACTCCCGGCTGATTTTTTATTATTCGCCGAATGATGTCCTGCGCGGTTGAGGACGTTCGTGGGCTATGCCGAACCAAATGGCCTTGCATGTCGAGAACGGGTTTGAAGAAGTCAGTTTCAAGCTCCAATTCCCGATCGGCACCTTCCTCTGGTGACACCGTATCCCACATCGTGGTGCAAATGATGACGTTCTTCAATGTGCTATCTCCGCAGAGCTTGAGAAACATGCTGAAATTCCGCACGTTGATACCGGTCATCCTTGGGTCGGAAATCCGATGCATATATATTATGCCACTCAAGATGTAACCACTCTTATATCTACCACAAAATTGTCAACAAATGTGAGCTCCCGGTTAGTGACGGAAACATACGAGGCCTCCAAATGCGCGGCGATGAGCTTCAAGATATCGGAATCACTCCGAGATGTATCGTCAAATCCCGGTGTGTCAATAATAGTAACAGTGATTCCGTCCAGTTCAAATTGATTGGCGATCTGAACATCCTGTGTGCACGAGTGTAGGCTCCTACCCTCTTTGAGATTCGATTGACTGGCCATGTTGATGAACTGTGTCATTGAATCAATGCATGCCTCCACTGGATGGGTCACTCATGCGTACAGATGATTTCCCCACGCCCGTTGCTCCCATTACGCTAAGGTTTTTGTAAGAAACGACGTCGTAAGTGAAAAAAATGCTACTGACGCGATGGTGACTTCTCGAGGAGGCTCCACAACCTTGTTCTTCGAGTTAGACATGAAATTTGGCGCTTTCATCTTTGCAGAGACGAATGGTGTTTGTTTACCGACGAACCAACTGGAGAAGCTTGTATATATGCAGTCTGAATGCAGATTAGTAAATGCGTGACAGCGGTCGCGTTGGTCCACGTACCTTCCATTTCACATAGTATGTAGCAGTCCAATTTAGCAAGTACGGATAGGGTCAAATCAACGAGGTTCCTGGGCTAAACAATGGATTGGAAGTAATCTTGGATAACGAACGCCGAAGGGCAACAGTTAGTGAAGGCCCGACCGAACGACCTGGGCCACAAGCACGCAGACTGGACAGTGCGATTCGGACACGAATACTATTGCGGATCGGAGTTCCTTCGAAAAGGAATAATTCTGGCGCCAATTTTGAAGTGTGGCGTCCGAGTGACCAGGCTGGCGCCAGAGTGCAGGCGCGCACAACACTGGTCTCAGGTTCGCGACCGTGCGGTGTCTTTACAACACATCTCCTTTTCCTTGGTAAGGCACTGACCCAATCGAAGACGCTCCACGAATCTCGGCGCAAGCAATTCCCCTGTCAAAAGTCAAACCGTTCGCCTGCAATTCCATATCTCCTCTTGTCCTCAGAATGTCGAATAGTGCACGTCCTGGAGCACCGCTCTCCAGTCTGGGTGACGCTACCACGTTGACCGCAATGGTGCCGTCTTTTTCGGCATCCCTTCCGTCCGCAACAACTCGCAAAGAAGCAGCAATCGCGTGAGTGTTTCTCGTGTCTTGCGGTTATGCTCCTCGACGTCTTCTCATTTGCGTTAGTGTGATGGGAAAGACTGGTTCTGGGAAAACGACGGTGAGCTCCGCCATTCAGTTGAACAAGCAAAAACTAACGTAGCGTTCACGCCAGTTCATCAATCTGGTCAGCGGCTCACAGCACCGGGTGGGATCTGGCCTGAGATCCTGTACGAGCACTGTCCAAGTGGCGAAGTTGTTCGAAATTGATGATTATGTGGTTACACTGATCGATACACCCGGCTTCGATGATACCATTCGAAGTGACGTGGATATCCTGAACATGATCGCTTCATTCCTTGTAACTGCGTATGTCCGTCTAAAGCATCGGAAATTTGATATAGACTGATAGCGCATGGCCCTCACAGATACGAAGCCGGTCACCTCCTGAGCGGCATCATTTACATGCATCCGATATCAGATGTACGTATGGGAGGTGTGTCGACCCGGAACTTCAGATTGTTTCGCAAACTTTGCGGTGAAGCAGCCCTCTGCAACGTAGTCATTGTGACCAGCATGTGGGGGCGAGTACCTGAAAACATCGGACAAGAGAGAGAGAACGAGCTCGCCACGGACGACGTATTCTTCAAGCCTGTCATAACAGCTGGGGCTCGAATGTTGCGTCACGATGGTACACTGCAATGCGCGCAAAGCATTATCCACCAGACCGTCACACAAAGAGCTTTACCTTTTCAGATCCAGCGAGAACTCCACGACCAGAAATTACATATATTGCAGACATCCGCAGGGGCTGAGCTCAACCAACAGCTCCGACAGCAGGCAGAGAAGCACCGTGAGGAAATGGAGGCCCTTGAGAAGGACATTCGAGATGCAAGGTGTGCGGAGGACGAGGAGGCGAAAAAGGTGCTCGAAGAAGCGCGGCGGAAGTTGCGAGACGAGCTACGATGTATTGAATCTGACGCTTCGAGGCTAGCCTTGGCGTACAGGAGTGAGAAGATTGCATTACAGACGCGTTTGAGCGAGGCCGAGGAGGTGGCTCGACAGCGGTCCAAACGACAGGAAGAGGAGTCAAACAGGAGAATATCCGAGCTCCAGGATGCCATGGCTCAAGCTGAGAGCAATTCTGCCTATCAATTGACACAGATGAGACAAGAACTGGCTGCCTTGCGAAACCAAAGCGCCAACGTTGGACTCGTACCCACTGTGTTCGGCTTTTTCGGTGCGTTAAGCGCAGCATTGGGCGTACTCGTAGCCAGCCAAGTCCCGGATTCCTAACTTCATTTGAGTGCCGGTGGTCTGTACGATGTCGATCTGTTTGCCAACCAAAATAGTTGTCCTTCGAATCGTACAATAGGTGATTTGGAGCATTCATGTTTTTCTTCAAAGTTGCGTAGTCAGGATACAGAATATGGATACTGGTGTAAGATGTAGTTACTTCACGAAGGCCCTCGGGTGTGACCATGTCCAGAGATGGTGTTCAGCAGCGACTGAGAAAGTGTCCGGATTATGTGACTAGATTGTCACACTTATGTGGCATTGTGACCATCGACGTGTGAGTCTCTAAACTTGAACCAACCAACCCCGACATACAACTGTATCCCACTGCTCAACGCCTTGAAGTATCAACCGGAATCAGCTGTTAAATAGGAAGAACATACAAAAAGAAAGGACCTGATCAGCATGTCCTCATGATTTGAAGTCATGGTAAAGCAATATTGACCCGGACGACACTGTGTTCTATTACGCTAGAAATCCTCATTTCCCTTGCCATCAAACAGACATGAAATTCGCGGGCAATTTACTACTGAATTGAACACGGTGGTGAATTGTTCTCCTTCTCCCTCAGGCTCATGAGCTCACGTTTGAGTCTCGCCGTTTCCTCCTCCATAATGCGCTCTATTTCGCGATTTATCTCCCTGATTGTCTCCTCCAAAAGACGTCGTTCTTCCTCCAGCCTTTCCTCCTCTCTCCTTCTAGCTTCTTCGATCCTGAGCAGCTCGAGAATATATTCTACCTCCTTCCTTTGAGCTTCTGCACGTGCCTCTTCCGCTTGTCTTTCCGCTTCGCGCTTCTTACGCTCATCTTCTTCTCGGATCCTTCGCAACTCCGCCTCAGCAGCTTTCCTAGCAATCTCTTCCCTTGCAGCTATCTCTGCCCGTATGGCGGCCTCCCGTGCTCTTCGCTCCTCTGCATGTTTTGCTGCTTGCTCCAATATCTCTTTATTCAAGTCCTCCCCTGCCGAAGTCTGTAGGATGTCTAATTTTTGGTCAGCAATCTCTTCCTGAATCTGCATTGCCAGTGGTTGATTGTTGATGAGTTGGCACACAATTCCGTGCGCGGATTCAAGTGTGCGGTGATGTCGTTCCATCCGTGCATTGTTATCGAGCATTGGCTTGAAGAACGCATCATCTGTCGCGAGTTCGCGCTCTCGCAATTCACCGTCTTCAAGTCCGATGCGATCCCACATCGTTGTGACGATGACAACGTTTTTGAGTGTGGCCTCTCCACAAAGCTTCTGAAACATTCGAAGGTTCCTGGCAGAGATACCGCCCACTTTGACGTCGGAAATGCGGTGAAAATAGATGATGCCGTTTAGAATGTGTCCTCGCTGGTATCTATGCGCAGCCATGAAAAGGTAGGACATGAAAGTGCTTTGTATCCGTTATTGAACACGTACTGCTCTGCAAGGAACGTCGCAATCAGGTTCAGAATATCTGTATCTGTCTGCGTTGTGTCATCAAAGCCTGGCGTGTCGATGAGGGTGACGCTGGATCCGTCGAGTTCGAAGGGTCCTGCGACTGCGATGTCCGAAGTACAAGACCGCAGACCATGACCAACTTTGTGATTCGCCTGGCTCGCGAGGTTGACGAACTAGTTGCCGACACTCATTTCGTGTGCGGGTCATCTGAAATTCATGACACTGACTGATGATTTACCCGAACCCGTCGCCCCCATGACTCTGCGTTACCCTTTCAATTAATCATCGCTTTCACGAGGAAAGCACTCACGCAATTGTTGCACTCCTTGGGTGCTCGTTCTTCGACATATCGAGAGTCTGTGGTAGGCCAACGTTGTTTGGGACCGCATACAACGGTTGCAGAAATGGATCTATTAATCTACCTCGACATCGCACTATGGCGGTGTTCAATGGATCCGAACGACAGAGGACTATTGTTCCTGGTGTTCCTGGAACAATCCATACGTTAATGAACGAAGAAGACAGTAAGAGGTGGGTTGCTAATGTTGGTCTGGAGCGGTTGGAATGATGAGCCACAAGCGCCGAGAGGAATGAAACGAGGAGACGCCCACCTATCAGGCATTCCGTCCGTTCGGGTGCGGGTGCAACTCTGTGCCTGAACGCTCTAACCATACACTGTCGGAACGGCGACAACTGCGAGGAAATTCCTTAACGTGGAGAAGGCTCGAGGCAGGCCAGTCGTACTGAATCAATATTGATCAAAACCCTGAAGTCTCCAGCGCCGGACGCTAGCCCCGAACGAACACCCCTCGAGGTTCTTCCAAGGAATCCGCAGTTTGCATCGGGTCAGCACCTTCTGGCCTAGTTCTTTTGTGAGTTTTACTCCTTCAGTCGATTATAACTTAATTATGAAGACCTCACCGTATCAATTCAGATGAACAAACGGGTTGCAAATTGTCTCGCGGCAGGCTATAGGGAATGTTCCTGATGCTCGCCGATCGCTCGGCCTTCCCAATCAGCTCGCCTGTGAGGAGTTTAAATTAAACTCCATAAATCTTCCAAGTCTTTTGTACGGGATTAGAAAGAAGTGAACGGAGTCTAGGCTGCACACCGCTTAACTAGAAGCACGCACTTGAGCGGCGGCCAACTCGCGAGACCGTTGGAGTCAGTTTCTTGACCGATTATTCATGATCTTTCTCGCTTCAGCACATCCGTCTAGTATTGATTGCTTCTCGTCCTTTACAACGACGTGGACAGCCATTCGTAAGTAAACTTGGAAAACCCGACCGAATTATACGGTTTGAGTTACGATGCACTGACGTTGAAGCGTTTGTAGGCACGGGCAAAATGCCCCAAGAGACAATTTACTTGCGGGTCTTCTGATTTCGAGGATTGTGTCACCAATATCCTGATACATACTTTCGTGCATTATTATTAACTAGTTCAAAGCCAGGATATATAACGACGCACAAAACATCCCAAAAGTGTATTAGGGAAATTCGAGAATATCTTGCCTTAGGTCCCCCAAAACTCTGTTTGTGAAAAACGTTGTAGAATAATATGTGAACACGTTGAAGCGCACGTCGTCATATCTTGTGCCGCTGCCGTTCATTCTAATGCGTAGTATTGCGAAGAAAAAATCACTTCCAGTATACCCGAGTACGATGCAGTTTCGTCCGAGTTGGCACGACGTGCTCGTTATCGCTCCGAATATTGTTTGCAGGCTTCCCCATGGAAGTCTAGATGAGGCAGCACTACCTTTTCTCCTCGGACCGACGTAAGACTAGCCATTCTTGCTCTGAATGTACGAGCTGCCCACCGGGTGCGTTATGAATACTAATGTATCATAACGACTACCGAAGAAATATACATGTATGCACCATCGAGCTCCTAAAACGCGTCCACCGTGTCTGCAAGTGGATTGGTGGAGAGTCGGGTGATGGTATCATGCATCATTGGATGCTACAGCCTAATAGAAATTAGCCATGCTATGAGCGAAAATACTATACAATGATCACGTACTTGTCCGGTGGCTCTCCGCCTAAAACCGACTGCATAATCCATAATCTTTTCTGCATCGGGGTCGTCCAGCTCGGGACGTTCAAGTTCAGAAATATCGCCTTTCATAGCCTTCAAAATCCACTCGTAATTTTTGTGTTTGCCTTCCGGGTCGGGTAGAATAGACTCCACGAAACCGCAAGAAACCCCACCTGCCATCTGACATGCTGCGGTTATCCATCCCAAAGCCCTGTTCTGCGGTGGTGCTACAGGGAGTTCGGAAAAGGTTGGGAGTGTGTCCGAGAATGCCGCCAGGCATTCTATGACCGCGGTGCCGAGCAACATGACGAGAGAGACCACGAATCCATTGGACGACGTCACGATGCAAGCGGCACCCTGTATCCATCCTGATAATTGCAGCACCATTCCGCAGAACTTCCCGGCTCCTGTACGCCTTGACACATTCGAAACGGTATAAGCTGCATCTTCTAAGTGATAGCGAGAGCTGTGAGGTGATTCTGGTTCGTGAGAAATGACTAGTATATAACGTGTGGTCATGCCAGTGTGAAGGGCGTAATAGCGTGACTTGTCGTCTTTTTTCAGCATTCGTGGTGGCTTCGAAAGCGGAAAGTACCAATCGTAGACTCCTTGGAGAACCCGGACCAAAAGGCCTGCTAATATTAACAGGCCATCTCGAGCGTGATGATCGTAGTTTAAAGCATATACAGCCAAAACCACTTGGATGATGAATGCGTTAAAAAGCACGATATGTGGCCATCCAAATCCACAGTCATCCCACAAGCCAATCTCGTTCAGATGTAAAACGGAAACACGGACGTCTTTCCCGAGTCGGGAAGATCGCATGTGGTCGTACAGAGAATTCATCCATGCCACTCTGACGTTTCTGGTCGCCCCGGACGCGATATCGGTAAGTAGGAGTCCTGGATCCATGGTCTCCGTCGACCCGTTGTCACCAGAAGAGCCGAGATATGAGCCTAAGGAAAAAGGTATTGGGACGAAACTGCATCCCCAACGGAGCTTCTGCTTCAATTTTGATTCTGACTTGCTCTGGGGAACGAGAACCGCGGCAAGTTCGATGTAGTTGGCGAAACCAGACCCATTCACTGACATGGAGGTCGAAGACTGTGCTTCGGATCGAGGAAAGGTGAGATGTGATGGTGCGACTGCTGGGAAGGGATAAGCAAGCCACAAAATACGACGGACTGTCGTACTGGTCATGGAGGGACAGAGATCCAGGTCGAGCTCACCAGGGGGTATTGCGGTGACTCGCCGACTTTACGCCAGCGATACGAGAGACATAGCCTCATGATCACACACGGCGCCAGTGAACGTGGTTACAGTCACGGTAGAGACGGAGACCTCTTTCAGATACATGGTTCATCGATCAGACCAGCAACGCCACGCCAGTTTTGACAAATTTTGTGGCGTGCCGGCTCCAGGTTCACGTGCGTTGGACGCTTCGAAGGCACGTTGCTCTTGAGGGTTCTCGAAAAGGAAATTGATTGATCTGATCCCTCCACACTGTACTGCAGTGGCGCGCCCGCAGCTTGTCGTCTGACACTCGTCGAAGTTTTTAATTCATTTCATAAAGCATATAGCACCACCACTTCGCCGAGCATGGAGATAGCCCACCAGCTTTGAAGCCGTCATCATGACTGAGCCTTTCAGGCTCACATTGTCTAGAAATCACCTTCGTAATTGCACCATCATGACGGAATGTGATTCCGAGTCAAGGCAGATTCTCTTCGTAGTCTCGACGCCGAAAGGAAAAACCAGAGTGTCGACCATCAAGAGGTGCGATCAGTCGACAGGAAAAGCTGTCCTGGTGGCCGAGTGGGAAAGAAACGCATTCCAGCAAAATCGTCTTCGAATGGCTCAATCGGCACAAGGTGATTTTATCCCAGCGGATGAAATTCTACACAAAACATCCACATTGTCGGCGTACGCACACCACACTGTCGCGGGAGGGATGACCACTTAACATGACCACAAACCTGCAGAAATCGCACTTTCCTTGGTGTCAACGGGGTGACATATTTATGGAGGTCACGAGCGGCCTCCCTCAAGGTATGCAACTCAGGATCGAGGTGATAAGAAAGGATAGGTTTTTGATACATTGTTTCTGACAGCTTTTCGCTGAGGGGAGCGATGTTCCAGTGGCTTCGTTCCACCGCCGAAATCCTTTCAAGTCCCAGTCGAAATCTTTCCTAGAAATATGGCCGGAAGCATATGCCATTCTGGATATGTTGATTGGTTTACATGATTTCTATGTCGCGGTGCTGTTTCTGACCATATCGTCCAGTATCTTTCCTGATCATGGAGAAGCGAAGGCGTGACAGTGGCGGTGGTGCGTAATGCCTACGTCTATTTTTGATTATTGTTTATGGGATTTTATACGCATTGTGTTGCACAGGGTGATTTCAAATCCAATGGACCGAAATTCGATGCATCAGGGTCCCATGACCTACAAGGAAGAATACGTGGCAGGGTGTTAATTCTCTGAGCCAGACCATCACATGTTGTAGTAGCGTCATTTGCAAAAGAACCGTGAGCCACCGTCCCAGAAATCATGATTCCGGAATGTTTCACAATATACAAAACATCAGCAGTCATCCGAATGTATGACTCTGCAAAGCCGAAATTCAGACACATCGAGTCTGGAAAAACAAAACACTTATGCCGAACGTGCACTCCATCTGAGCCTCGATAACCGGCATGCGTCCGGTTAATCGCACACAAATGTGACAGGTTTGAGGAATAGCGTACTTTATTAAACAGCGCCTCAATCTTCACCTGTTTCTTCCTCTTGCTAATTTTCTTCGCACCTGCCACTTCCAGCCATTTTCGTTCGTTGGCAATGTCTGTACCTAGCAGATTGTAGGAGTGATACAGCTGAACCAGCTCGCGGACATCCGAACAAACGATTTCATAGCATTCACCTTTGAAGGTCCGGAGTCATACAAGAAATACACATTGTTAGCGAACACATAGTGGTCGCCGCTCTAGTATCGATGAAACTGAAAAGCATGGATTCGGCGATTGGACCTGTCTGAGACCTCGCATGCGTGTAGGGCAACGAGACAAATTCAGAACGTGTTATCGATTCTAAATTAAAACAGAATCTGGATGCATATGTTTTATTTCAAACGCGACGCGCTTCTGCTTCATATCTGAGAAGTGTTGGTATTCAAGCGCTTATTTGATCGGCCATTTTTCGTTTGAAATTCCGCCGTTGAAGATTGTTCATATATCAACTAGATTTCAGCCCGAGTTTTACGACAACAAACACAAATCCCCTCTTATCAGAATGGCACACATCCCCATCGCTCGTCTCACAGCAAATTATTAAAGAATTCAGAAACAGCCATTGCAGGCGCTGGGCTAAATTAGAGTCTGGTAAATTTCAACCGTAGCTTTGGTCAATTTGTCACTCACAGGGTCTAAAATATCCGCCGCGGCATCGGCAAAGCATTGAATGTCTGCCCAAATATCTGACGCATTCGAGTAAAGGCGAATGTCAAACTCCAGTTATAAAGTGGTGTTGTAACCCTACCATCTCCTTCAAAAATCAAAGCCTCCGCACAGCTTTCTATGGCGGGAGCAAGGCCCGTAATGCAACCTGAAATAAATTAATAATAGTCGTCAATAAACGATTTCTGGAGAAGGAATGTGTATACCAAGAACATTGCAGCCACGCTTCGAAACGGCTGGGCTGGCGGAAACGGTAACAGCGAAGACGGCGACGAGAGAGACGAGGGTGAACTTCATGGTGAATAGAAGTATTGAAAGTTGTCTGATTTGCAGCAGCTGATAGAGCAGACCGAGTTGGCTTGTCTGTCGAATGGTTAGCTCGTCTGTGCCTTTATACGAGAGTGTAGTGGCGGTACAAGATAATTCCGTGATACAAGAATCAATCTTGGAAACGCATGGAAAGCGACCATGTGGACAAGTGCATAGCGTTCGGTCGAAGCGAGGACATATCAGTGATTGAAGGGCTCACTCAAACTGAGAAAAAACCTGATGTGGTTTGGCGAATCTTTACGACAGAGTTTATCATAACTCTGAGACCACCCATGTCGGACTTGAGTGGATATCCTCGTGGCCAATTCGATGAGACCCCTGTTCGGATTTAAGGTACGTTCTGCCATCTGTCCATAAGCCATTGGGGTACCAGCGGCTTGCGACCGAGTGAATGCATCAAGAGACATTTGGCAACAATTAATTTTGTTCTTAGCGATTCGGAGTGCCAAATTCGTGGTCCGGTCAAACGCAGTACGCAAGCATATCCTGATTCCCTATTCCACCAATATTGGCCAAAAAAAATTAGCATGTAGAGGAAAACTTCGAGAGAAAGGTGTCCAGGCGGTGGACAACATATCCTAAAAATAGGATCACGTCGATCTGAGCCGTGATAGTCCGAATGGGGTTGTGTGATGGTAACTTGCTGACCTGATAGGCGACGGACGTCAGATCGCTGAAATATACAGTGTCTAGGCGCAGCGAGCGACCAATTTCGTCCAGGAGCAAGCGATCAACCAAGGCACAAGGACTCGATCAAATTACTCCCAATTACTCCACGTCATCACCAGCTGTGCAGGAACCACCTAATGATAAACGTTCAAAATTGTTGGCGCCAATCCTCTCTTGATGTACAGTAAATCCCGGTGTTTAAGCTTCGCATTGATCGGTTGATACTGTGTTCCTGGCTATCGTGAACTATAAATAATATTGCAGTAGGGTGGTCATTTTCTCGTAAGATTATCACTAGCTGCAACACGTACCGTTCATTTTATTCTCCTGATCGATTAGAATTCTGGAGTGATTCTGATTTCAAAGGGAGGTGCATGCGACGGTGAAACTGAGGACTGTCAACAGTTCACATGCTCTCGCAGGGCGAGGTGTCAACAACTTTGCTCATAAACTGCCAAAATGATCGTTCGTATTGGTAATTCTAGAGGAGGGGCTGACCCTTTGTTTCGATCAAGAGAAGAGAAGATTTCGTACCAGTGTCACGCGTCACGATTCTCGTGTACGCCATATTATTGTGGTCAGAAGGACCCAGTGAGTGATTGAACTTCCACCGGTTCCACGGACTAACCAGGCTTGGAGATACCAGCGGACCGACGGAAAATGCAAGCGAAGGATTTTGAACTGCACGGAGAAGGGACCGCAGAAATTCCATGGTCAGAAAAAAATTGCATTCTCTGTTTGCACTGTTTCGTGATTTTCTGTGAGTCGCGGGGCGTGCCAAAATTATCCCGCGGTTGATCGGACGAAATTGTTCGTGACATGCGATGGACAGCAGTAGTCGACTCAGAATGATCTTGTGGATTCTGCATGGACGTCACAGGTTGCGATTCCGCGTAACCGGTGAATCCAATGTGCCATCACGATGATCACACGTCCCCACTCAAAATGCAATGCTAGAAGAGATCCATGGTCAACAACCGTGCTCATGTGTGATTAAGTAGAAACGACGGCAATCACTCACTATTATATATATAACGCATCGTAAGTGCGAACATGCCAATCTGAAATTATATTTCTCAAGTTACGGGGAACTTCGGGGGTGACCTGAAGCAAAGAAAAAAAATTAATAAATCAGTGGCGTCCTCTCATGCGTACGCGAGTCAGACCGTCAAATTTATGACTGACATTCCAAATTTCCACCGTATCCAAAGTCAATCCCACGAAATCAATTAAATTGCTCGGTCTTACGTGCGGATTCGCCTGATATCGGACAAGTGAAAGCACGAACACAACCCAAGTCGCCTTTTGTATGTCCATAATGCTTTTCTCTCCATTTGTAAAATGTATCGTGATGTACTTCGTCATTTCCTATGCTCACTGATTTCTTGACGTTTTCAGCGCATTCCAAAAGGAAAGCATGGGAAAGGTTGTAGACTGAGTCTCTGAGAGTCAACGATTCAGAACTTGAGAATTGAATCGGAGTCACACAACCGGCCAGTCGGCATTGACGCGGCAAACAAACATCGCACGATCCACGCGCCAGCTGCTTTGCCTTCGCGGCGACCATGACTAGTCACTCAATGGCGCGACTAATAATCTCGCACGATTCTCAGCAATTTCCTGTTACCCTTTCATTCATTTCTCTCCTAAATTTGGTAATGCGGTCCTGGGGCAGCACTGTGCGTCGACCTTGCAGGCAGGTAACTTATGGACAAACTGATGTGGTTGACAAAATAGGGTTTGACAGCGTGATGGTGCCAAATCATCGCCGCATCGCCGCATCATGTTCCTAGCACTGCTAGGACACTGGTCCTACTGCGCAAATATTGGCTTGTGTACGAAATGTTGGATCCCCAACGCTTGTCCGTTCCACACGTTCAGGTATGGCGGAGCTCAGGCAGTACTGGGCACTCCCCTTCCCGGCAACGATCCACATTCTCCTATGCACTTCTGTCTTCTTGTCTGTCGCCTCAACTGCGCTTTCTCTGGCAAGCACACCGATCGTCTCGGTGTTGATAGTTATCTTTCCATCACTCACATTCCTCACTCTCGTCCACCACGGCTTCGCACTCGTTGTTGCGCGCAAGAAGGAGGACCGACGGAAGACGCCAGGTGTATCTAAGGCACTCGTCCAAAAGACACACCTCTATGCTTTAGGATTCCTGTCCTTCTTCTGGCTCACCGGAACAGCGTGGGCGGTCCCTATCGCCGTGCGCTCCAAGAGCCCTGTACACATAGTAAATGAAGCGTTAGGATTGATGGAGCTCGTGGCCCTTCTGTTTGTCTTGGTTATTTGTATCAGAGATCGAAGGAGAGTTTGGAGGGAGCGTTTAGATAGGAAAGCCAAGGATTTTGAAGCAAATAGCAATGAGTACGTCGATAGTTCTTGGACAGAGTTTCATTCTGCATGAACTGACCTTACGGCTAGAGTACCGATGCAATCGCTGAACAAAGCGAAGACCGAGAATGTCATTGAGATAAGGTTCGACATCCAGCCCTAAATATTGCTATATTGCTGCGGTCCTATCCTTTTCTTACCGTTATCCGCAGTAACAAAGAGAATGCGAATGTGAAGCCTGAGGCCGAACCCGGGCAACTGAGGGACCAGGAAGGCAGTGGATTAATTCAAGTTCCCGAATCGGACCGATCAACGTACTTCCTTCCGTTCTACACATGATATGCAATCTCCTCACTTCTATTATGAACACAGTACACTTCAGACGGTCATAGAATACACGGTGGTGACCGTTTCCCCGGCAGATGGAACGCAAACCAATGAACTAGAAACACCGAGGTATTCGACTCTAGCTTCCTCTGCGTGAAGCTTAACTGAGTATTTTACTTAGCGTCCCAGAGTCTTCTACACCAGGGAACGACAAGAAAGTCGTGGAAGACGCCGGCGTGCTAAATAAAGGATGGTGGGTGGACATTTCGTTACCTCATCAGCCTACGTCTGATCCTTATTTAACAGTTCATTTTCATGTGTATCACCGTGCTTTGAAATATACGCTTCCTCGTCATGAATGCGCGACGAATCATTTACCTTTCCCTTTGAACCGCCATTGCCGAACATCAACAACTAAGCCGGTTGACATTTGTCTGTGATCCACGTTCTATAAGCGTATTCGACCCGCAGCGCTCGCTGGACATATACCAAAGACAATAGCAACGGCATGGATACGAGTAATCCGATGAGCAGATTTGGTCATATTTTCTCGCATAACGGCTGTAATGTGGTGAGGGACTCCTTCAATCAGGAGCTGTCAATCACGCAGGTGAGTTTGTTTTAGCTTGTCCGACAACTAATTTTTTCTTTATCGATGACGAGTTAAAAATGAACCTAACCGTACCTGGGGCATCTGGCATTACTTCTCTTCCCGTGTCAGTCCCACTGCGCCCGTACTGCCCGCTGAAAATAATACCCCCCACCGCCTATCTAGCCAATTGAATGGACTGGCTCTACTCTACGCTCCAATATTTGAGTTCTAGACAGGCCTTCGGTGAGTTTCCTCCGCCGTTTCAGGTCAAGTTACTTATGAGGAAGGACGCCGAGATATCCGAACGAGCTGTCTCTGGCAGCATCAATTCACCACCCGCAGCCGCGTGGAAAGATTTCTTGCTGCGGTTTCCGCCATCCATCAAGAACCGAGGTACGCATTTATTCTAGCAAATTAACATTATTTTCAGGGCACAAAAGTCATACACATAGCTATAAGGTTATCGACGACTTTCAGTACCCTTTCCTCCCGTTTCTTCGTCTCCCTCCAACCTGATTCGTTGCGATATGTGTGAGTTGAACAACAGTATGACTGACTGGAGCTCACGGCCCACGTAGCTCCCCGCCCACCGCCCCCTCATTTCAACCCGCAGATCAATAGCAATTATCACTATATACCCTCGGGCTCTGCGTCCATAACGTTTATGGTGCTATTTGGACTCCTAACGTGTGAGCGCATTCCGCATTGCTTGTCACTACGACGTACTAATAGCGCCGCGCTATCGTCCGTTCTTGTTTTCGCTCCATCAAGTGATCCATACCATCGAAGCTCTCTACTTTCGCATGCGTTGGTTGTTTCCGACAGTTGTTTTAGCTTGCATGGGTGAGACGGTTGGGTGGGCTGGAAGGTACTGGTCCAGTCTCAACTGGGGTCTCAAACGGGCTCCTTTCTTAATGCAGTGAGTTTTGGCCGTGTCTGACCTATCCAGCCGTCACATTACTGATATGGATTCATAGGATCTCAGCGACGATTATTTCACCCACATTTTTGCTCGCTGTTTATTTTGTACTTCTCGGACGCATAATCCTCATGCTCGGCCCACAATACAGTCGCTTGTCCCCGAAGCTCTGTAAGTCACAGGCATTCTCGCACTCATAGTTGATTGCTTATAAATATACAGACCTCATAATATTTTGTACTGCTGTGAGCATTTGTGTGACTATTGCTGAAGGTTATTGATCCTATTGCGGTCTTGTAGGATGTCGTTGCTCTGGTGGTTCAAGCCGTAGGTGGTGGCCTTGCTTCAACAGCTGTCAATCCCGTTCCAGGTACTAGTTATACTCTGCGTCGTGATCATACATCACTCACTTTCGCTGTCGTAGGCGGTAGAATTATGCTGGGTGGAATAGTCTTTCAGTTAGGCAAGTTTCATTAATTCTATTGAACATTTATGGTCTAAAGTTGCAATGTTTACTTCCAGCCGCTCTAATCACGTTCAACATACTAGGAGCCGAATTCTTGTGGCGCTTCTACATCGACAGACCCATAAAAGACATCCTCACCACAGCTTATCCACCTTCTCTGTCCAGTATCAAGGACGACGCATCACCCAAACCCACCGCAGCAAAATTCGAATTTAAACAATCGACCAAAAAGTTGCAAGCCTTGATGATCGGGATGGTGTTCAGCAACACGTGCATTTTCATTCGGTTAGTAAACTCGACCTTCGACACATCCTGTACTGACCAATTGATGCCCAGGGGTGTATATAGAACAATCGAGCTTTCCGATGGGTGGGATGGACGCATCATTTCTACCCAAGTATATTTCAGTGAGAACTATTTTCTACTTTACAGCGCTATCTGATAACTTGACTTTTAGCCGTGTTGGACGGGACTATGATACTTTTGGCGACGGTGACCTTGAGCGTCTTGCACCCAGGCTATCTCTTACCCCGCGAAATATGGGAGGCAAAATTCTGAAATTCTAATCATGGACAACACCTTTTGATTCAATTTGGACTTGAGCCAGATCAGCTCGGACTCATGTCGTGCAAATCATCACACGTTTACTAGCCCTAGTGATGTAGAATACCCCAAAAAGTCATGCTATGACTTCACCCTTTGTTCGGGCATAAATCCTTGCGGGATCTACAACCAGAGCGCTCGTAAACCTAATGCGACTGGCAGCAACAATCGACGTAGAATGATATTTTCGATTCCGCATGGGCGTCACGGGTTACGCGGAAGCGTAACAATTCGAAGAAATGTCCCCACTCCGCCAGCTCAAAAAGTTACGCTAGAAATGATCCACGTACAACAACCTTCAAGTTGTTTTTATGTGATTAAGTATAAACAACGGCAATCACTCACTACTCTATGCATAGCGCATCGCAAGAGTATGCGCGTTCGTGTCACTAGATGCCAATATGAAATTGAATTTTCCCAAGTTGCGGGGAAGTTCGGCGGTGACCTGAAGCGAAAGAAAATTTTAATAAATCAGTGGGATTGTATTTCATCTCACGCGAGTCTGTCTCGCCAAACTTACCACCATGACTATCATTCCAAATGTCTGCCTTATCCAAAGTGTAATAAAGTCAATAAAAACGGCCGGTCTTATCATGTGGACTTGACTGATATCGGACATGTATAATCGTTAACACAACCCAAGTCATTTGCTGTTTGAAAAGCAGGACAATTCCGCGGCGTACATTTTGTATGTCACGGTACAAGTTCTTCCCTCCTTTGTAAAATTGGTGGGCATAGACTTTGCCGTCTGACCCGTCTCTTTTCTGCTCGCCGATTTCTGACGTCAGTACATTCAAAAATGAAGGCACGGGAAAGGAGATAGACTGACAGACAATGATTCAGAACATTGGGTAGGTTCACCTATTTCTAAGATTCGGAGCCGAACTAGTTAACGGCATTCCGGCGCCGGCACTGGCAGGACACGCAACAGTGTTTAGTTTTCCAGCAAAATACAACCGGAACACCTCCACTACTGACAACCACGATACGTCTGTCGCGCCAGCAAGGTAATGAAATTTGTCACCGCCACGGTTGGATTATGGCGTGACTAACCGTATTCCCAGAAATTTCCTGCGCCAATCTGGTATGCTTGAGTCATTTGATCTCCTCTAAAAGGACAGCACGCCTGGGATGATACTAGCGGTACATCGATCCCGCAGGGGGCCATGGACGTGGTAAGCTGAAATGAAGATAACCGTTCGGCGCTTGACGAGGTGAGTTTCCCAATCAACGCCGCTTCGCCGCATCACGTTCCTAGCACTGCTATGCGCCAGTACTGACCTGTTCTCCGGTCCACCACACGTTCAGGCATGGCGGAGCTCAGGCAGTACTGGGCACTCCCATTCCCGCCGACAATCCACATTCTCCTTTGTACTTCCGTCCTCTTGTCTATCGCCTCTACTGCGCTTTCTCTGGCTAGCAAACCGGTCGTCTCGGTGTTGATCGTGATTTTTCCATCACTGACATTCCTCACTCTCTTCCACCACGGCTTCGTAATAGTTGTCGCACGCAAGAAGGAGGACCGACGGAAGACGCCGTTTGTGTCTAAGACTCTCATCCGAAAGACACACCTCTATGCTTTGGGCTTCCTGTCCTTCTTCTGGCTCACCGGAACAGTGTGGGCAGTCCCTATTGCCGTTCGTTCCAAAAGTCCTGTTCATATAGCAAATGAAGCGTTAGGATTACTGGAGCTCTTCGTCCTTCTCTTTGTGTTGGTTGTGTGTATCAGGGATCGAAGGAGAGTTTTGAGGGGGCATTTAGATGGGAAACTTGATGATGTTGAAGAAAATACCAATGCGTACGTCTGTAGTTCTTAGATCATGTTAAATTCTTGATAAATTGACTTTTTGGGTTAGAATCCCGATGCGGTCACTGGACAAACCGAAGGCAGAGGCGGTCATTGAGATAAGGTTCGACATCCTGTCCTTGTATTACTGCGATCTGTCCTCTTAAACTTATTGGTGCACGGTGCTCAGTCATGGTGGGAATTCGAAGTCCCAGGCCGAACCCGAGCAACAAAGTGACCAGGAAGCTAGCGGAACGATGCAAGTCCCTGAATCTGATGGATTGTCGTACTGTCTTCCCTTTTACGCATTACATGTGCCATCGTCTCACATTTCTTGTGAATACAGTACAATAGGACCACATCACGCGGTCATTGAATATACGGAGGTGACCGTTTCACAGACAGACGGAAAACCAACCGGGGAACCGGACACACCGAGGTGCCCCACCTCTTTTCTTGTGTTCGAATCTCAACTGAATACTTTACTTAGTGTCCCAAAGTCTAGGAACCCAGCGGCAGACGAGAAAGTCGTGGAAGACGTCGGCGTGCTAAATAAAGGATGGTGCGTAGACATATCGTTTGCCCAACTGCCTACGTTTGATGGTTATTTAACAGTAAATTTTCATGTGTATCACCGTGCTTTGAAATATACGCATCCTCGTCGTGAATGGGCGGCGAATCACCCAAACGTTCATTTCGTACAACCATTTCATGTCGACCATCAGCGACGCAGTAAGTCCCATGGTCCGATCTTTCACAAACGTGGTGCAACCACCCGTCGGACACGGTGGGTCCCTGCGGGACTGGCAGGACTCGTCACCCAAGACCTCCAGTAACATTTCAGAATCATTCTCGGCGTTTCTATCACCAAAAAGCCGCTAAGTATGAGTATTCAATATCCGCAGCGCTCGTGGACGTGTACCATAAAGGCTTGTAATACTGGGGATACGCATTATCCGACACACGCGGATTTGGACATACGTCTTTGTAAGTTCATAAAGCGGTATGTGATGCCTTCGATCAGGTGGTGTCAATCGCGCAGTTGATTTTAAGGGTTATCCACCAGCTGATCGTGTCCTTTTTTTTTTTTGGATGAGGAGCTCGTACAAATGAAGATTTACTGTGTCTGAGGCATTCGGCATTCGCTCGCCTTTTGCTTCTCAGGATAAATCTGCGCCGTAGTACTCTCTGCACTCTGAAACAATATCAGGTCATTTGACCTGGCTCTCCGAACTCCCTCATTTACGCATTGAATTTTAGGCAGGTACTTGCTGACTGTCCTCCGACGTTCTAGGTTAATTACTACGCAGGACCCTCGAGATATCCAAGCAAGCTGCCTCTGACTTCATCAATTCATTCACCCGCAGTTGCGTGGACACGTTTCTTACTGCGGTTGCCTCAACCATCAAAGACCAAGGCACGCACGCATTATGAAAAACGCATATCATTTTCAAGTAAGGTTAAAAGCCCCAGCAAGCTGAGCCACAGCGTTGTCGACTCTTGGGCCTACCTTGGCGCTAAATACTCCAGCAATATGGGTGAGTTGTATGGCAGTTATGACTGAATGTAATTTATCCTGCGCGTAGCTCCCCGACCACCGCCCCCATTTTACAACGCGCAGCTTGATAGCAATTATCACTACATACCCTCGGGCACTGTCTCTATAACATTTATTGTGCTATTTGGCCTCCTCGCGTGTGAGCACATTCCGACTTGCATTGTCCCTACTACGCGCTGACCGCGTTAACGTCTGTTCTGCTTACTACATCCTGAAGTAATTCACACCATCGAAGCTTTCTACTTTCGCATGCGTTGGTTGCTTGCGACCGTTGTTTTGGCTTGCGTCGGCGAAACAATCGGTTGGGCTGGACGGTACTGGTCAAGTCTCAACTGGGGTATTGAACGGGACCCATTCCTAATGCAGTGAGTTTTGGCGTTGTCGAACTCATCCAACATCCAACATTCTGATAGGTTTTCCCAGAATCTCAACGACGATCATTTCACCCACATTTTTGCTCGCTGTTTACTTCGTGCTTCTCGGACGTATCATCCTCATGCTCGGCCCTCAATACAGCCGTTTGTCTCCGAAACGCTGTAAGTCACTGGTGTTCTTGACGTTTCATTTACTTACAAATATGCAGACCTCATAATATTTTGTACTGCTGTGAGCATTTCCGTGACTAATGCTGATGTTTATTGATCTTTTCTCGATCTTGAAGGATGTTGTCGCGCTGGTGGTCCAAGCCGTCGGTGGTGGCCTGGCTTCAACGGCTGTCGATCCAACTCCAGGTACAGTTTCTTTCCCTACGTCGTGATCATACATCACTCACCTTCCCCGTCGTAGGCGGTAGAATCATGCTGGGTGGAATAGTCTTTCAGCTAGGTAAGCATCATTAATTATTGAACATTTATGGTCTGAACGAGCAATGTTACTTCCAGCCGCTCTTATCATGTTCAACATACTAGAAGCAGAATTCTTTTGGCGATTCTATTCCGACAGACCCATAAAGCATGTCCCTCCAGCTTCTCTGGCAAGCACCAAGGGCGACGGATCACCCAAACCGACTGCCGCAAAATCCGTTTTTAATCCGTCAACCAAGAAATTGCAGGTCTTGATAATCGGGATGGTGTTCAGCAACACGTGCATATTCATTCGGTTAGTGAACTCGACCTCGATGTAGCCTGTACTGACAATCGAATACATAGCGGCGTATATAGAACTATCGAACTTTCCAATGGGTGGGATGGACGCATCATTTCCACCCAAATATATTTCAGTGAGTTGTAATTTATGTTTAACACAGTGCCTGATGGTAACTCTTTTTCAGCCGTGTTGGACGGGACTATGATACTTCTGGCAACGATTACTTTGTGTGTCCTGCACCCAGGCTATCTGTTACCCCGCGAAATATGGGAGGCGAAATTCTGATCGCGCTGTACACTTTCCAAGTCAATTTTTGTACTCCAGCCAGATTAGCTCGGACTCACGTCGTAAATATCGTCACAACTTTACCAGCTGTAATGGTGTGAAATAAATATCCCTACTATGGATTCTCCCTTTTGTGCGGAGATAAAACCGCTGCGGGGACAATCGGAGGACTCGTAAACCTAGACTGCTCTTGGCGAGAGTCCGGACAATCTTTCCTCCACTAAATTTTCTTAACGCAACATATTGGATCATGAATTTCGGTGGTCTTACTCTTGAACGGCCACTGGCCATCTTTCCAACCACTCACATGCGGCGAGACATACTCGTGCATATAAGGTTATTTTTCATTGTTTGTTGTTAGTGTCAGTTTGTGGTCAGTGGTTTAGGTGAAATTGTGATGCTACTAGTAGAGTTAGACGTTTTACTTTCGCAATCTCAGTTTGTGACCCGCACACAACCCGCACCCATGGCGCAGAAAATATTTATAGTACATAATATAGGGCTATCTACGTGATTCGAAAGTGAGAAGCTGTTTGACGAATTCGGCACTTTCAAGTTGTGACAGAGGCGTCACACGTTCCTGTTCACCTTGTTCACAACGACGTCGACGCAACAAGAGCCATGCAGTGCCGAACACTACGCAAGAACCATACGCAAAGGTTAGGGTGGGCTTCGAGGTGTTGGTAAAGACAAAAAGGGGTATGTATCTCATTCTTCGTTCTTACGGTCTTTTTGACTGGTACAGTTTTTGTTGGCACGCATCGCACTAGCTAGTACTGTCGCGATACGCCAACACCAACGTCTCGGGCATGCAGCGTACGTTCGCTGCGCCATCCCATCACCACGACCACCATCTCCAGCTCCCAATTGCCCCGAAACATACCGATACGACAGCAAGAGAGCCGTACAGCTCGACGCTCACCCAACGACAGCAACCCACCAACGAAGGCAACAGCAACAGCAACAGCAACAGCAACAGCAACAGCAACAGCAACGTAGCTGTCGCTGGTCCTTCACATCCCGCCAATATTACCCGACCACACCAACAACAACGAGGGTCAACACGGGGGCGACGATGGCGGTGGCGCGTGCGGTTCAACGACACCGACACCGACACACGACAATGCCGACGACGCCGACAATGCGCGGAACAACGGTAGCAGTGACGGGGACGCACATCGCAGACACGATGGCGCGGATACGGCGGCAGCGATGCGCACAACGCCGCTGTTGCCGGAATATTGTAGATAAATAAAATAAAATAAACAAATATTATTATTCCTATCTGACATAGTGAGAAGACGGAGAGATTGTCCGACTGAGCCCACGTCGATGTATTTGCACGTCAACCACACGAACCACAGGGTCCACAGCGAGCCACGCAGCAGCCAAGCTGTGGCGCACAACCACACAAACCACTGTGCCACATTGTAAACCACGCCGAGCCACCGAAAGCTGTGCAAACCAAGTATCGCAACCTGGTTCGCAAACTGAATTCACGCGTGTCAACTGCTATATACGCATGTAGGTACTGCTTTAAACCTGAGACCAGATCTGCTAACCGCAACTGTTATTTTTCAGCGATAACTAATGTCATACGTGCACCGCAAAAGTGACCGTGGTTGCCTTTTGGGAATTATGGGTTTGTACCATCCATAACTTCTCGGGAACTTGATATTTTTGCACCGTTCAAAGACAGTAAATGTAGCTATAGATAATATCTATAATTCTCTCTCACATGTTGTAACAAAAATATGGCCGTGAGTTTGTGAATTCGTTGCCGAAGAAATTCGCATTTTGACACCTAATCAAGCTTGCATTTCTGGCTCATTGAGCGAGACCCATGCCATAGTGTCAGTGACAGAAGTAGAGTGTGACATATTTGGAACAAAATTATAGTTTATACCAAGTGATTCTGCGTAGCCATTACGAAGATATATAGGGCGCAATGTGGACATTTTTCGACTAAATTGCCTAAAACAGGCTGAATTGGCCACATTGCGCCACATATATCTTAATAACGGCTGCGCAGAATCACTTGGTCTAAACTACAATCTCGTTCCAAATATGTCACACTCTACTTCTCTCACTGACACTATGGCATGGGTCTCGCTCAATGAGCCAGAAATGCAAGCTTGATTAGGTGTCAAAATGCGAATTTCTTCGGCAACAAATTCACAAACTCATGGCCATATTTTTGTTACAACATGCACTGCGTTTAAGGCCTCGGTAGTCGTGGTTCGAATCTCTACAGTAGTCACACATATACAAACCTAGTCACACCTCTGCGTCTAGATGGAGTAGCCGCATGGCTGATTAGAGTAGCTAATCTGACCTAGTGTGACCTACTTATGCAATAAAAATTCAACCTCGTCACAGAGCTAGGGTTAGGAACAATTAGATGGGGTAATACGATCTAGTACGATCCAGTCACACCTTGTTAGGTTCGAATCTCTACAGTACGTCGAGGTACTTACATCTACTCACACCCGAAGTAGATACGACTAGGTGACTTAATAGCACATACATGACCCTGGAACGGCCTGCCTAGTCACACGTACTCGATGTTCGAGTACCGCGAGCTTAAACACAGTGATGTGAGAGAGAATTATAGATATTATCTATAGCTACATTTACTGTCTTTGAACGGTACAAAAATATCAAGTTCCCGAGAAGTTATGGATGGTACAAACCCATAATTCCCAAAAAGGCAACCACGGTCACTTTTGCGGTGTACGAGTATGACTGCCAAGAATTAATACACTGTAAGACCATTCTGAAGACAGATAAGCTGCAGTTCGAAACAGATATGCAATGCTTCGATGGCAAATGAATTGTGATAGAAACATCCACCGATGGCAGATGCAGCGTCAGTTTCGCACAATCCGGGATGTGCGGGGGTGGCGGGAATGCTTTCGGTACTCTCTTCCCGTACTCCAGGGGTGCAAGACGCTTCATCTTCATTCTAAATCACAAGTGTCGTAATCAAGCACAGGCTTGGGCAAAAAGGCGTGGGAGGAAGGACAGAAAAAATGCAACTTAAATCACCGGTATGAATGTATCCTCCCGACATGCCCTTCTTGGGTCTGGGGATCCAAACGCTCTCAATCCTTCGGCCGGTTTATCTGTTTTGGGCGTTGGTCTGGGCGTTGGTAATGATTCGCGTTGATCTGCACGCGGATGATATATGATCGAGAGTCGCTATTAATAGCACTTTCAATATGGTCACGATGGGTTGCGTTCCTCTTTATACGTCGGTGTTTGGTCTGGCTAGGTCGACAGCTCGAAACATTTTTTTTGTTTGCATCCGCAGTAAAGCGGCTGGTAATAGGCTTGTACTATGATATTGATGCGACTCGGACAAACCTCGCGAGCTGAGCCGCAGTGGGATTAAGGTGAACAATCACTATCAGTGACAAATTGGGGTTGTGTGTCCGCCATCACACACACTATCAATTTCGCACCGTTCGGGGTATGCGGAGGTGGCGGGAATGTTACGGGAACCGTCCGATGAAGGTTGTGAGAACGTCCCTGGTATGGCAACTCCAGGAGATTTCCTGAAAAAAATACTGCAGCACTGCAAGCCTCCGAAAGCTTTATAGTGTTTCAAATTGGACGCGCAATAACACAAATCTAGAAGTGCCAGTGAAACTTGGTGATGTTGTTCACTGACGGTGGAATGAACCCGCAAAGATCCGCTTATTTATTCTATCGTTATATCGAATGTCATTATGTATCGTTCCAGGGCGTTTTGGTCCATTGACTCGATTCACCCGGCACCGTCGATATTTTCCCTCGTCTCCTCAATGTCGTGACTCGTAATGAGAGCACAACATGTCATGAGCCATGTGTCATTAAACGGCACGCCCACCCTCTCACCTTTATAAATGAACGAGCGATCTCCCCGGTGTTCCACAGAGTTGATAAAAAATGGCGCCTACTGTCATCCCTTTCCTCACAGTCAAATCTGTCGAAGACACTGTCGAGTTTTATACGACAAAGCTCGGCTTTAAGCTCAACGAGGCTAATCACACTCCTCGCCAATTCGCTCACGTCTACCTCGGGGATCAGGTCTCCGACTCCGCCGCTCAGATTATGTTGCAGCCACCTGTTCGTACCGCGCAAGGGATACGCCAGTATGCACCTAGCCAGATTCTCATCGAACTTCGTGAGGATGGCAAAGCCAAAGAAGTCGTCGATGAATGGTATGATAGGATTGTGCAATTTGGAGCCGTGGCGGAGGAAAAGCCAGAGGACAAGCCGTTCAATTGTAGACAGACAACTTTTAAGGACCTCGATGGTAAATCCTCATTCTGATTTTCAGCACCTGACTGACAATTCAACGCAGGAAACGACATCATATTCTACTACTGGCTGGGCTGAATGATTAATTAACTTTAACATTGGCCCAGTGGTGTGTTTGGCACTGCCGACAATGTGGCTTCACAGAGAAGGGAAGCTTTGGAATATACTGTGGATCAGGATTGTACTGGAATTAGGAATTATGGTCAAGTGAATATGATTGCAGCGACCTCGAATGTACGTGGAAAATACTGGGTATGTTTGAGATGGCAACTCCGAAACGATGCACCGGAATAGTCTGAAAACGTCAACGACCCATATTTCCTGTCTAGCTTACGTCCACAAGTCTGCAGCGCCAGTGAAGTCTTTTAGAATCTATTCATCATATCCTGCTATGTTCTTCACAATTGCATACATTCCGCACATCAGCACGGTGCCAACCAAGATGTTCTTCGAATGCCCATGCCAATGATGCCATCGACACGGTAAGAATGGTGAAACGCCGAGCAAGCCTGCCATATCGCTTGCAAGCAGAGATACATCACGACCTACAGCACCTTTGCCTCTCAGGATGTGTACCAGTCCTTGGTCCCATAGAGAAAGAATTACATGTGCGGCAGAAATGCTCACGGAGAGGGAGAGGAAGTTGTCTTGCCGGTACTGATTCTGATGTCTGCCTTTACCCGTGGTAGAGATCGTGTCGTCTGGAGGGGAATCTCGCTCGTGCGTCAGCTCGTAGGAGTTGGAAGGAGCTGCGTGAGCGCGGTCCGGCAGTAGGATATACAGTGCCAATGCGGGAATTAGATCGGTTATGTTGAAGAAAAACTGCGTATATGCCAGGATGTGGATGTGTGAATCTGGGCTTGGTGACAGGTCGTTTAGGTAATTGCTTTAAACAAGTCAGACGCAATACCATGAGCTGTTCCGATGACTTACAATGTAATCCACCAGTTATAAAACTAGAATGTCATCTCTCAGATTACGAATTGGAAAGCCGTCGTCACGTACGCACCATTCCGTAAAAATTAATTATAGATGCCAATAGTACGCCCCAACGCACATGGGTGGTGGAATCAACGACACGTAGACTTGATAGGACACAGACCGTAGCACGTTTGACGAATTCGAAAAGCAATGCGAAGTTCCAGGCGGTCCAGATCCAAACAAGCGAGGTTCCCTGAAGGAAGATGGGTGAGGAGTCATGCAAGACCTGGGAATTCCACTGACGAAGTCCATCTGAAAATACGCATGCTTATAGCCACCGTGCGCATAACCTCCCTAGTGTTTAAAAATCTCATCGGTGCCAAGCAGAGGGGGCGGGCAATGAACGCACTTTAAATTTCCGGTCCCAGCAATCGCAAGTACACTGGGTTGGATCAGGCACGTAACTCTGCGAGCTTTGTGTGGACGAGTTTATCAATAGAGCAAGAATGACAACAACAGAGGATATGAGCGTCGCGGTAACGAAAACACCAGCCTGAGTGATAGTAGCAAAAGGTGAAGTGAAATTTCTTGACATGAAAAATGATGAAGGTGCTGAAGAACGCTCCCCGCTGGATCTAAAATATAAAACGGGTCGCTGCGGAAAACACGCCAGTGTCGTTGCGAAGCCACATCCACATTTAGTTTCCACAGCAAACGTGACGTTTGCGCCAAACTCGCGACATCACTTTCCGCAGGATTGAATAGACTTTTCGCAAGGTCACGGCCTATGAGGCACTCGTGTGAAGAAAATCGCCGTTACTTTAATACGTTTTGTATAGGCGAGGGGATCGGCCGAATACATCGATTGGCGTTAACCTAATAAAGGTAATTGCTGTTTGGTCTGCATAGATCCGCATGAGTTGCAGAGCTTCCTCGAACGTGTCATACAGCGACTCGGAATATCCCATCGTTGTCTACAGGCTCTTTCATAAGTGAACAACGGATTATTAAGCATTGAATTTGAAGTCTGAAGTAGTCAAACGTGCAACCACTTTGGGTTGTGCGACGTGTAACAGGGGACTATCGCGACTTTGTTTGGCCGAGGAAATAATTCGTTTCATAACGCGTTTGAGACGGGCTGAAGAGGGAAGATTTTTTTCGTCGTCCACCCAAATTTCGGACCCTGAATGCCGGAGAGGACAACGCCAGGATTGCCAAATTTACGGCCACTGCCTTTTGGCAGCTCGAAATAGGTGCTTCAAGATATGCAGTGAAATGTCCATGCAATCAGAGAAAGGTGTTCCGTATTGGGATACTGGGAAGACAACCAGCGCCGTTACCAGAAGTGTTGCTAACCCCAGCAATGACGCTGAAGGACACGTGTAAAATGCCCCTGTGAAGTTGATTCCGTGAAGGATGAGCAGGACGCCGGTTAAAAAGAGCAGGAGCGAGAGGTGAAGAAAAAAGCCAGAATCACGTCCACGATAACATCCATTTCCACCAATTTTCGAAGAGATATTGTCGTGCTCCAGCCCGCTCAGATGTAGAGACGCCCATTGCCTAACCAAGACTGCGGCGAGCGCACATGTCAAGCTGAAAGCAAAACTCAAGAACCAGAAAACATTGACTGCGACGTCTCCAGGCTGGGCTCGGAATGGTGGTCTCACGGCAGCGGGTGTGCGTGTGTGGTTTGCAAGTTGCTTAGATATCCGGAGCAAGAGACTAGTAACTGTGACGTCGCCTATATCCCGAACGAGAGACTTGTAGCTCTCAATCGCTAAAGCAGTAACGCTCGCAGAAAACAGGGCCGCCTGGAAAATAAACAATCGTTGATATGTGACTGACGAGAAGAAACGCACGAAAATCAGCAACAAATCCATGACGTCGCGCCAGTTTTGCACAAGATCTCTAACGTACTTGTCCGCGAATTCGAGATAAGGTAACCAAATTCTCGAGCCTGGTTCGTCGAGACCCGAAATGGATGGTGACTTGGGCTTGACATACCTGAGGTCGCGTTTACTTATCATGCAAATGAAAATGAAAAGAACCAAGAGCCACAAAATCCCGAGCTTCAGTTTTGCTCACCAAATTCAAGTATTCCTTCGGGTTCATCTATCCCTTCATCGTCTTCATCGAAAGAGGCGGCGGTCAAATATCACGATTCACACGGACTGAGTGGGGACCCCGAATACTGTACGAGAATCACAACAGACTCACCACCTTTCAGAGAAGCCACTCAAGGCGCTTTTCCGATGATTCTCGACGCGATTCCGCTTCTCATACAGCCCACGATTCTGGCCCACGCACATGGACGCTCAAAAACTGCTCGGTCAAAACTACTCCATTCACCGACACGATTCTGCAACGAGAACGGTGTCAGAATGGTGCCAGAATCGCGAGGTGAATAAGGATGTTTGACCGTCGTTATCGAGTCTTGTGCGTATGTATCGCATTGTGTGGGAAGGCATCAACCGCCAAAGCACTGCAATCCAGAGTCAACTTCGTCGGATGTTTCGATGTCCGGCACCTCTCTCACCATCACTTCTGCCGGGGTCATTATTCTTGAAGATCATACAAATTAGAAATTGTGAGGCACATCTAAGGTTCTTCGAAGGCCGATATTGCAAATTCACCTTGACCAGCGCCGCCGTGGGTCCAGAGGGAAGACTGAACATTGATTTGCGGCATGGGCGATAACACGTTCAGGACTTTGCTCCAGATCCTTCAAGTTGAGGCTGAGGTTGGGCGTTGGGTGGTGGACACTCCATCCTTTCATCGTAAAACACCGACCCTTGACCATGGATCCGACCTATCCTCTGTTCCCGATCGTTTCGTTCACCTGCTTCGTCCTGGTCTTTAGCCCCCTGCCGTGGCACATCCAGGCGAGGAATACAGGCACATCCATGTTCGCGATCTGGGTAGGCACTTGTTGTTTAATCTTGTTCATCAACTCGGTCGTCTGGCGGAACGATGTCATTGACCGTGCTCCAATTTACTGCGACATCGGTGCGTTTGCTTCATCTTAGAGCCGATCGCCCCGGACTGAAAGCGCCTCGCCAGCCACCCGAATCCTCATGGGCTGCTCAGTTTCTGTCCCTGCATGCGGCCTTTGCGTTCAAAGGCGCCTGTACCGTATCTCGGTGCTCGGCCCCCTGAAGTTCGACAAACACTATGAAGTCAAGAACTTTGTCATCGATATGTGCATTTGTCTGGGTTTCCCTATGTTTATTATGGCCCTGGGTTCGCTTTAAATTTTCCACCCTTGTGCCAACCCCCACTGAGTAGATATTTAGCATATGTTTCACAAGGGCATCGATACGATATCTTCGAAGGCTATGGCTGCACATATTTCATCTACGACGTTTGGCCGTCAATCCCTACATTTAGCATGTGGCCACTTGTCATCGCACTTATCTCATCCGTCTATTGCGTCCGGACTTTCTACGCACTAGCTATTCGCCGCTCTAAACTCAACGAGTTCCTTGACTCGATCAATAGCTCAGCTTCCACGAAGCATTATTTCCGATTAATGGTACTATCTTGCACCGAAATCGTCTTCACGATTCCACTCTCGTCCTGGGTGTTATATATGGAAATCACCAACATGACGAAATACATCTCATGGACAGATACACATTCATACTTCCATGTCGTTCGGACGTATCCATCAATCATTTGGCGCAGTGAAAAGGCTTTACGACCGCTCGTAGAATTCAAACAGTGGATTATACTTGTCTGTGCATTTGTGTTCATCGCCTTCTTCACCTTTGGAGAGGATTCGCGTGGGAATTATGGACGCATTTTTTCCGCGGTGGTGAAACGCCTTGGCTGGTAAGATTCGACGTTTCCCCCAAGTTATCTTCAATCTCAACCTTTTATATTAGCATTCGCTCAAAACATCTGGATACCGAGTCCAGTGGTAATAATGGCACTCTTCCTCCAATGTTCCCGAGCCTCAAAACGTCGACTCTCAACCCGACCAGCAGTGTAGATGTGCCTGACCAGGCATTTTCCGATAAGGATGTTGGAACTCCTTGTCTCATTGTCTCGTCACGGTCGCGGGAGGATCCTCATGCAGTAGCTGGTGCCATACCTAGCTGTCTCCTTATACCCCCAGCGCGAGCCCACATAGACGCTGTCGAGGTGGTATGATGACGGAAGGTAAAGCCATTTGCAATCTAATCTCGTAGCGATATCCTCCATTGCATTTACCCCCGCATGCGAGGCGATTTTTCGAACACTTATCTGTCTCAATAGGAACCTGGCTAGCAGATCTTCCGCATGTCCTGCATATGTAGTCGTAACTCTGTTACTATACTGCTTTGCGGTGGTTTGTCGCTAGACGTGCTCCACAATATTAATAGTGAAATGTGTGATATACTAGGAGTAGACTTGGATTCCTGCTTTGTAAGGCAAGCTGCCAATTATCATCTTTTTTCGGGTGAAGTTAATGTATGTTGTTTCGCCAATGGCCATGGGTGCTATCGCAGCATAACCCTGCCTTTTCAGAGTGGCATTGTCAACTCTCGAGCAAATTGGTGACGTTGGAGAGTGAGGCGAGGACCTCCGTGCAATTTCGCCGAGGTTGGCTCCTTTCATAGCTGTGCAACCGATTGTTAAGCTTCAAAGAGTGAAACAGTCACCTCTTGGTGTCGTGGATGTACATGTATCGCCAACAGAGAATAGGAAGCTATCAGGATGTTGAGGTGGGCCAGGTGGCTGGCTGGGCTCGGGAATAATTCGGCAACCAATGCACTGCCACCATTCAGACGCTAGGTGAGCACCCCGGCTGAATTGTCCTCGTCTTGCTGCACGGCTTAAGGAATCTTCCACGGCTCTAAATGGCCGATGCGAGTACCGCGACTAGTCGCCTTCGCGGAAGAGTAAAGTTCTGATTAAGAACGACCGTTGACGGGAGGATGCTGATGAGATGGGACGCAAGTTTGATATGGCATGTGTTGCCCATTCCGCCCTCAACTTCCTGAACCGATCATGAAGCTCTTCGGGGGCATGTCTCGGAGAAGGGGGCAAGTTGGGATCGAAGAAATCAGAGGATAATTGCGTTGGATGGTTATCAGGTTTGAATTCAATGCATCCTAAGAGATTCTAGAACCAGATGATGAACTGCCGCGACAATCCAAACATGTCTTGAAACCGCAGGTCAAATCCAAAGTTGTTGTTGTTCTTGGACATTTCTCCAGTTGATAAAGTAGGTGAAGGACGGCATTTGAAGCCACGCATGCGTAAACTTGGCGAAGTGCATGCGGGACTTCAGCCGATGGCCGCCCAAAATAATTTCAATCAGTATGCATTCTTATCGAGAAAGAGGACTCATCCAATTGGAATAATACAGAAGTCGACAACCGTGTCATAGTCTCGTAACCAGACCCTTTCTCGGGGTAGAAGGAAAAGTGGATGGAAACCGGGATGGAAAACGGAAGCGGAATTTGGAACATGAAAAATAGGAACTACCCCAAGCCGGCTGGGCTGGCTGAGGAAATAATTCGGTTCATAACCAATGCACTGTCACTATTGAGAGGCGAGGTGGGCATCCTGGTTAATTGATTGAAATGTTATACTCTTTGCACGGAATATAACTTTGATGCGATACATACATGCAAGAATCAATGCTGTTGAATCTCTAGAATGTACACAATGCGGTTCATCAGAGTGGAGCACTAATCAATATTGTATTCCTGAAGCTCCGCATGGATGTCAAGCTATATAGTGCAGTGTTGTAAAGACCATCGATCGCGAAGGAAAATTTGAATCACACGCACATTGAACGAACGGTCTAATTGAAACATGTAGCCGAATTCTTTGGCTGTTCTTTCAATAATACCTAGCCAAAACGCGATTTTCCATCGGCCCTTTCGTGGAAAGTTCAGGAGAGCTCGCGCAACCCTCAGATGGTCACAATCCACAACGAATGGATGGACAGAGACCTGGTCGTTAACATGGCGGGTTCGACAAGCAATAAATTTTTGAATGGACTGAGCCTGGAGGTCGCCTAACAATATATGAGAAACGTTCGCGACGGTCGCTCCAACCGCAGAGTTATCCACCATGCCGCCAACTGGATGTAAGGACGACCAGAAGTCATTGAGGATAATGACATACTGGTCATGAGGGATATCGACCGTGTCGCCAGATATTATGGGCAGAACATTCTTGTCACCCTGGTACACACGAATACGATCTCCGAAGTCCATATGTAAGTTGAGGCGTTGGCGATGAGAACTTTCTCCCAGCAGTTGCATTGATCGCGCAGACTTGAACAATAACCTGTGATAACACAATCTGACGTTCTGGGATAGCCTTGGGAACCCTTTGGGATCCAGTTCAATGAAGGAAGTATCAACGAGCGACTGATCCATAAGCCAAAATATAGCTGACTGACTTCGGCGAGTAGATTGTTGGTATGGGTGCAAATGAGACATGAGGTCCAGTAAAGTTGTGATTAAGAACGACCGTTGACGGGAGGATGCTGATGGGTCGGGACGCAATTCTGATATGGCATGTGTTGCCCATTCCGCCCTCAACGTCCTGAACCGATCATGAAGCTCTTCGAGAACATGTCTTGGAGAAGGGGGCAAGTTTACATCGAGGACGTCAGCGGATAATTGCGTGGGATAGATATCGGGTTTGAATTCATTGCATCCTAAGAGATTCTGGAACCGGATGATAAACTGCCGCAACAATCCAAACGTGTCTTGAAACTGCAAGTCGAATCCAAAGTTTCTTGTTCTTCTTGGGCGTTTCTCCAGTCGATAAAGTAAGTGTACGACGGCATTTGAAGCGACGCATGCGTAAACTTGGCGAAGTTCATGCGGGACTTCAGCGGATGGCCGCAAGGCCCCAAACAATTTCAACCAGCTATGCGTGCTTATCGAGAACGAGGACTCATCTAATTGGAATAATATAGAAGTCGACGACCGTGTCATCGAAAAGATGGTTTCCCAGCACGACATAAGAACACGGTTCGTATCTCCCATCTGGCCATTATGTTGACTGTTCCGTGTGGATGCATTGAGCAAGCGTAACACATGTCGTATGACGCCGGATTTCCAAATGACTGGGAGGATTTGTACTTCGCGCTGGTGTGATTGAACGAAGTCTGGAATGGATTCGACTATGGCGAACGAGTCACTGTCTTGCTTGAAAAACTGCATGACCCAGCTAAGCGCATCGGTATCACTGGTAGTTAGTTCATTGAGAAATTGTTTTCGTCGCGATACCAGTGTCTTTGACAAGTGACCGAGGAGACTAGCGTTGTATTTACGCAGTGAAGCAATAAAAGTGACGAGCGGATGACATATGGACGTGAAATGAGTGGAAGTGGGGGGAAGCCTCCGAACGGTGAACATGCTGCACGCGCTAATATTATGTCGCTTGAGACCTGATTGGAGAGGTAAGATTTGTGTCGTGGCCCATTTCCATTCCGGACCTTTGAATGATGGCACCCAAAGACGGATGAATGCTAAAGAGGACAACGCCAGGATTGACAAAGTTACGGCGACGCCAATTATGGCAGCTCGAAATAGCCTCTTCAACAGATGCAATGAAATATCCATGAGACCCGAGAAAGGAGTTCTGTATGGGGATCCCGGGAAGACAACCGGTGCCGTTGTCAGCAAAGTGTAACTCACCCCAGCAATGATGCTGAAGCACAGCATGTACACTGCCACTGTGAGGTTGATTCCGTGAAGGAAGAGGAGGATGCCGATTAAAAAGAGCAGGAGCGAGACGTGAAGAAGGGCCGGAATCACATCCACGATAACATCCATTCTCCACCATTGCATATTTTCGAAGAGATATTGTCGTGCTCTAGCCCGCTCAGATGTGGAGGAGAAACTCCGAGGAAATCGCAGATATTGGCGCGCCCATTGCCTAACCAAGACTGCGGCAAGCGCACATGTCAAGCTGAATGCCAAACTCAAAAACCAGAAAACATTGACTGCAACGTCTCCAGGCTGGGCTCGGAACCGAGGTCTCACCGCAGCAGGTGTGTGTGTATCGTTTGCGAGTTGCTTGGATATCTGGAGCAACAGACTGACTGTGACATCACCTGTATCCTGAACGAGAGACTTGTAGCTCTCAATCACAAAAGCAGTAACGCTCGCAGAAAACAGGGCCGCCTGGAAAATAAGCAATCGTGGATATGTAATGACGAGAAGAAACGTACGAAAACCAGCAACGAATCCATGTCGTCGCGCCAGTTTTGCACAAGATCTCTATCGTATTTGTCCGCGAATTCGAGATAAGGTAACCAAATTCTCGAGCCCGGTTCCTCGAGAACCGAAATGGCCGGTTGACCTGGGTTTGACACACCTGAGGTCGTGTTTATCATGGGAATGCACAAAATCCCAAGCTTCAGCTTTGCTCACCAAATTCAAGTTTTCCTTCGGTATTCAAGTTATCGGGTTCACCTGTCCCTTCATCCTCTTCATCCCATCGCCGGGAAAGAGACGGCATTGAGTCGTGTTTTGTCGTATCCCGTTGTGTCGGAGGGCATCAAAGCGCTGCTAATTTCGCCGAGTCAGCTTCGTCGGATATTGCCGTCTTCTCACATACGGTGACATACCCGTGGTTGGATCATTTCCTTTGAGAACATAACATCCCGAAGAAATTGAAGTGGTTGGCACATATAATTTCCGTCAAAGGCCGTTGTATACTTCAGGTCAACTTGACGATGTGGTGGCAGTGCCTTCGTGTCCACAGGGACCCACTGTCCATTTTCGTCACAAAGGCATGTCCTCTATGAGACTGAACCTTGATTCGCGGTAAGTGATAACATGTTCAAGACTTTGCAGGTATCTCTAGATCCCTCAAATTGACGCTGAGGTTGAGCGTTGGTAGATGAATACCCCCATCTTCGTCTCGTCGTGAAATACTCAGCATTGTGGCCATGGATCCGACCTACCCTCTGTTCCCGATCGTTTCGTTCACCTGCTTCGTCCTGGTCTTTAGTCCCCTGCCGTGGCACATCCAGGCGGGGAATACAGGTACATGCATGTACATGATCTGGGTAGGCACTTGCTGCTTGATCTTGTTCATCAACTCGCTCGTCTGGCGAAACGATGCCATTGATCGGGCTCCGATTTACTGCGACATCGGTGCGTTTGCTTCATCTTGGGGCCGAGCGCTCCGGTCTGAAACAGCCGCACCAGCCACCCGAATCCTTATGGGCTCCTCAGCTGCTATCCCGGCATGCGGTCTTTGCATTCAAAGACGCCTGTACCGCATCTCTGTGCTCAAACCCCCGACGTTCGACAAGCACGAGAAAGTCAAGAATTTCGTAGTCGACATGTGCATCTGTCTGGGTTGCCCTCTGTTTACTATGGCCTTGGGTTCGCTTTATTTCATCTACTCTTATGCCAATTGCTACTGATTAGACATTTAGCGTATATTTCACAAGGGCATCGATACGATATCCACGAAGACTATGGTTGCACATACTTCATCTACAATGTCTGGCCGTCAATCCCAACATTTACCATATGGCCACTCGTCATCGCACTTATCTCATCGGTCTACTGTGTTCGGACATTCCACTCATTGGCTATTCGCCGCTCCAAATTCAACGAGTTCCTTAACGCAGAGGATAGTTCCGGTTCCACGACGCATTATGTCAGATTGATGCTGCTCTCTTGCACCGAAATTGTCTTCACGATTCCTCTCGCGTCCTGGGTATTATACACTGCCATCAGCAACATGGGGACATACATCTCCTGGGCAGATACACATTATGCATTCCATGTTGTATGGACGTATCCATCAATCATTTGGCGCAATGACAAGGCTTTAAGAACGATCATAGAATTTGACCAGTGGATTACAATCGTTTGTGCGATCGTGTTCATCGCATTCTTCACCTTTGCGGAGGATTCGCGGAGGAATTATGGACGCATTTTTTACGCAGTGGTTGAACGCCTCGGCTGGTAAGATTCAATATCTCGCTTCATTTGTTTTTCTAATCTCAGACTTTCCTGTTAGCTTCCGCTCGAAAGATCGGGTCGCAACCTTGTCCTCTGGTAAACATGGCACTCTTCCTCCCATGTTCCCAAGCCTCACGACGTCAACTCTCACGTCTTCCACCAGTACTGATATCACAGATGACGCGTTTACCGAAAAAGACCCTGCTGGTTCATTTGGAGGACCTCGTGTCATTGTCTTGTCACACACGCAAGAGGAACCTCATGCAAAGGCTGGTAACAAACCTATCGACCTATGTTACCTCCCTACGCCTCCCGCAAAGGCTCATATAAGCGCAGTCGACATGGTATGATGGGTATTGCTGCATTTTGCAATCAATTCCATTCTCATAGCAATGCCCTCCATTTCCGCCTCCGAGGCGAATTTTCAACGCATATCTGTATCAATAGCCGCCTCGAGCTTGTCTATTGTATACCTTTCGCACCTTATTGGGTGCCATCTCGGACATTTTGGAGTCTGGTTGTCTTCTGAACTCACGAGCAAATTGGAGTGTCGTGGGGAAAAAGGGGCGAGGAGCACGAAATATGACCAAGCGAACGTCGCACTTAACGTAGGTTTGCTAAATTTCAAGTACTCTAGGTAGTAGAGCGACCACCAGAGCGGTCACGAGAATGAAGCTCGAAGATATAGGACTAGATTTCCTGCTCTACAATGTGTATTTTTTCTTCCCCTTCAGTTCATCATAGACACTCGCATGACGAGGTAGACCATATCGCGGCTCGGGTAATTCTGGCGCATCAAGTCAGTTGGCTGTCAAACGAAATAGGGGACTAAACGTACTTAGTGTGTGAGTGTATATTTGGGAAACGGTCTCGTCCCAGACTTCTCTCCACATGTGTATCGCTCCTCCCTCCGACGAGTTGAATCCATGCGTCGCGCAGAACTCACGAAGATTAAATCCCAGGCGTTCAGCGTCGGATATCGCAGGGATGGTGACTTTCTCGGTTGGAACGGGGTTGGGGAGAAACAGGATCGTATATCGATGGTACGGGGAACCGCGTTGGGGATGTGGAGCGATGTATCGGGTATGTGGATGTGGAAGTAAGGGGGAACTTGAAGTTGCTGATAGGGGAATATTTGGCCTGGGAAATTAGAGTCGTAATTAAGTATTTAAGGAACGATTGGGGGACATACTGCAGCCAGTGAAGAAAACTGGTGAAACTGTTGTCCTCAGGGTTCGGAACATCTAGAATACTTTTTTATAGCGAACGGTGAACTCTTTTAATATGGAAAACGAACCTGGATCAATCATGAACATGGTGTAATAACGTATTTCCGGGTGAAAAACGCTGGTATATAACAGAGGGGGTCTTCGTGTCTTTGACATGAAGTTTCGTTAATAAATATACAATATCAGTGATGGCGGATTTACCTGCTCAGCAAGTAAAAAGACGCCCGGCTCCACTCTCTTGTATCTTCGCCTAACCCGAGTCCTCAGAATTACATTCTTTGGCGGCGGTTCAGGGAATGTAATTCGCAAGTCAAAGGATGGGTGCATCGACGGTAATATATCAGGGACTACGTTCATTTGATATATACGTTCCATCTAATGGGACATCAGTTTTCGAAGGGCAGGTATAACAAATGGTACATACGACAAGGTCCAGAGGACCGTCATTTCTCCACCTTTGCTCAGCCAAGTGTCGATATATTGGCTTCGACATATTCCCTGCAAGATTCAATGAACATTGCGGATTTATAAATTTATTCCAAAGGCGTACCCATCCCATTAGCAAACTTCCACCGTACTGGTGGCAAATTAATTTCGCTTTGTATCGACAACAGGCTCAAGCGCTGTTCTAGGTCCTCCAGTTCGTCCGCGTTGACAGTACCATCGACGGTACTCCTCAATTCTTCAATCTTCGATCCCACTTCCTTCATCTCCGATTTTATGGACTGAGAGTCTTCGTATACATATTTCAGAGCCTCATCGTAGGCTGGTATGGCCCCTTCGCGAACAGGACGATTCCATGGTTTAGGTTGGGCAAGAGATATGTTTGGCCGGCGGGTTATTACTCCTTTGCGTCTATTCCGTCCCTTGGTAGCAACTGGTGACTTCGAGGCATCAGTCGAGCTTTGGGGGGGTTTCTGCGTTGCAAATCCTCGATTTGAAATAACAGAGGTGGTTGTGACCCTTGAGGTTGAACGACTGGATGTCGACGCGAGGAGTGGCAAAGAGCACTCCGTCGACGTTGCACGCGTCAAGCGCAAGAGCCCAAGCATGTTCTGCAGACGAAAAACTAAAAAGCTAGTTGGCGCGTTTTAGGATGCTGACATAATCCGTGTTTTGATTCTCCGCCCAAAGAATTTCCAAGCTGCGCGACTTACGACGCGTTCAACGAGCATCATGTCGAGCAGCATAGAACTCATCAACCCAAAAGCCGAGAGCGTGCGACGTGCAGCTGCACTCCAGGTGAGTTTGTGCTGAAAATAATATCCTCAAAGTATCTTTCTGAGCGAGCATTTTCGCGCAGGTTAACACCAATGGTGCAATGGGCCTTGCGAATGTTGTAAAGGGCAATCTTGGTTAGCATCACCAGTTGTTAACGCATTTTGACTACTTATTCAGCTAAATTAGGGCCGCGAGGGACCTTGAAGATGCTTGTAGATGGTGCTGGACAAATAAAAATGACCAAGGATGGAAAAGTGTTGCTATCGGAAATGCAGATCCAGAACCCAACAGCCGCTATGATCGCACGTACTGCCGTTGCACAAGATGAGCAAGTCGGGGATGGGACTACTTCTGTTGTCCTGTTGGTCGGAGAGCTGCTGAAGCAGGCTGATCGATACATTTCCGAGGGTGTCCATCCGACCATTATTGCGGAAGGATTTGACTTGGCGAAGAAAGAATCATTAGCGGTATGTGGTTTCTTGACGCGTTGGATATTATTCAAACGTCCCCGAAAGTTCCTAGATACTTTCAAGCAAGCTGCAAAGCTAGACCGCGCGACCCTCATCAATGTTGCAAAGACGTCATTATCAACCAAATTAACCTCTTCCCTCGCTACTCAGCTAGCGAGCGACGTCGTAGATGCTGTTCTGACAATCCGACCGCCTCCACCTCCGCCAGGTTCAAAAGGTTAGCTCTCTTAACCCTACATGTTGATGACAGCATCTAAGTTCATCGCATTAGACAATTGGCGAGAGCCTATTGACCTCCACATGATCGAAGTCATGAAGATGCAGCACCGAACGGCGTCGGAGACTCAGCTCATTCGCGGTCTCGTCCTCGACCACGGCGCGAGGCACCCTGACATGCCCAAACGGGTGGAGAACGCCTTCATTCTCACACTCAACGTAAGCTTGGAGTATGAGAAGACGTACGCAGCCTTCTTTTTTGCTTTTTGATATTGCGTTTACCAAACTATTGACAGTGAGGTCAACGCTGGGTTCTTCTACTCGTCCGCTGAGCAGCGCGAAAAACTCGTGGAATCGGAGCGACGATTCATCGATGCGAAATTGAAAAAAATTGTCGAACTGAAAAACCTAGTTTGCGATCAAGCGGTAGACTCGAAGGAGAAGAAAAAGAACTTCGTCGTTATCAACCAAAAGGGCATTGATCCTCTAAGTCTCGATGTCCTTGTGAAGAACGGCATCTTAGGTCTACGGAGAGCGAAGCGACGAAATATGGAGCGGTATGTAGCTTTATTTTAGGGGACCCTCGGTCGCTTACGTTCCCGTAACTATCAGGCTACAACTTATCTGCGGTGGTGTTGCCCAAAATTCGGTCGACGATCTCACACCAGACGTCCTCGGATGGGCTGGTCTAGTCTACGAACACACTCTCGGCGAAGAGAAATACACTTTCGTCGAGGAGGTCAAAGATCCTCGTGGCTGCACACTGCTCATAAAGGGACCCAATGCCCATACGATTACACAAATACACGATGCGCTCCGCGACGGTCTTAGGTCCGTCAAGAACGCGTTGGAAGACAACTCCTTGGTACCCGGCGCCGGCGCTTTTGAAGTGGCCTGCGCGGGTCATCTCAGCGGGCCGGTTAAGAAGAGCGCGAAAGGGAGGGTTAAGATGGGTGTACAGGCGTTCGCGGACGCGCTTTTGATTATTCCGAAGACGTTGGCGCAGAATGGAGGATTTGATGTACTGGACATCGTCGTTGCACTCCAGGTATGATCTACGATTCTTACTACTTATCGCCAGTCATACTGAAAAATTGGGAAACCATCTAGGAGGAGCAGGCTGAAGGCCATACTGTTGGCATCGACTTGGAATCAGGTGAACCATTCGATCCCATCGTCGCAGGGATATGGGATAACTATCGCGTAAAGCGACAAATGCTTCACTCATGGTAAGCCACGCCATGCCACCAACAGAGTCATAATTGACGAGTCGTGTAGTTCTGTGATCGCTGTTAATCTTTTATCGACCGACGAGATTCTCCGGGCGGGCCGCAGCTCGCTCAAACCTGATGGCCAACAGTAAAATTTGTAATTGATAGATAAGTGCGGTGACGGGAATACACAAATTTGGCGTCGAATTTTCAAAAATCAGAAACTTAGATCACGCCATTTCGACCGTCAGTCAAGACGATTGTTTATTTCTTGACATTTGTATCTGGAAACACGACTATGCAAAAGGAGTGTGTGGAACAGACAGCAGAGCGTAAGCTCATTTTTTTGTGGTGAGTACCATGCAAGTGTGTTCCCAACGATTACTTGATTTCAAGTAATTTGACCTCTGAAGAAACGGTAAGTACGTTATATCGTGTCACAACGAGAAACCACGTACCAAATGTCAGAGTAGATCCAGCTGGGATATCCGCGGACTTCCTGTTGCCATATCCGAGCTTGGGAGGTACGACCAGCAAGCGTTCGCCGCCTGGTTGCATGCCCAAAATACCCTCATCCCACCCTGATGACAGCTCGTTAGTCCGCGGCTTCGCATAGCAACATAGCTAGCGTACCTTTGATAACCTCGCCACCTCCAAGGCTGAAAATGAACTGTCGCATATTCGTATTCAACTCAGAGTTCCTCAAGTGTAACAGACACCCACCGGTTTGCCATTCGTGTTCTTGTCGAATACCTTACCATTATCCAACTTCCCGATGTACCTCATCGAAACCTTGTCACCCTTTTTCGCTTTCGGGCCCGTGCCAACTTTTTTATCCTCAATCTTGAGTCCTCCTTCAACCACCTTCTTTTCTCCGGCCTCCTTAGCTGGTGAGGATCCATCCTTTTCTTTCTTCTTCTTCTCCTTCTCCTTCTTCTCGCCGTTTGCCTTCGATGCCGGCTTTTCAGGTGTCTCGCCTGCAGCCACTGCAGTCCCATCTGCGGCCTTCAGTTTCTTCTCTTTTTTCTTCTCCTTCTTGGACTTCTTTTCAGCAGCCGAAGTAGGCTCCACGTCCATCGCGTCAGATTTGCGTTTCAACGATGACGAGTTGGCGTCAGATGTGACTTCCTCAAAACGCCTGAAAGCAGACGCAGGTCAGAGCGTTCAAAATCCATAAAAATGATTTGAGTGCTTACTCTGCATCTGTATCACTGGGAACTTCGAGCTCGTTCGGGTCGATCTCTACGTCGGAGCTGACATCGCGGAGGTCGAACTCATCTTCGGACGACATGTCATCAAAATCATCCGGTCCATTGGCGACTGTCTGATCTAAAGGGACATTTTAAACCAGAACATATGGCGGATATGGCGGAAGAGTTACCGATGTAATTACCGGTGAGGTACACGGTGCTGCCGAAAATCTCAGCGGCACGAAAAATTCCACAGAAATATGACTTACTTCTTTCCGACGACCTCAATCTCGAAATCCTCTTGCTCCGCCAACACGATGTCCAGATTCGCCTGCTCGATCTTCACCCCGGATATATATGAGTTTCGAAAAGGTTGCATAAACAAACAAATGATGTACCTTCCCTGGCGTCAACGAGCAGAGAATGGTAGTGACTCTCGCGGGCTCATCATCGTCACTCGAAGTAGGAGCATCGTATGTGAGTTTCACGGTGGTTCGTGAGGTCTCGTCGGCGATCTTTTCTCCCAAGGCGACGTTAAGGATTCGAACATCCCCCACCGGACTGAACGTTGCCTTCTTGCCAGGCGCAACGACGAGGCTCCTAGGTGATTAGAACGCGTCATTAGCAATTTTAATGCAAACAATAGCATGATATTATAACGATACCAAATGGCAATTGAGATAGACATGGTAGTGCGACGCGACGAGGCTGCAGAATCCAGATTCAGAAACTTTTGTAAGGGAACATATTTTGAACTCCGCTTGAAACCGTCCTCTTTCCACGCCACCATGGTAGGTGCACTATGGATGCATTCGAGGCTGGAGTTGACATAGAACCCGTAGTCAAATGTTTTGCGTCCATACCTGGCAGCTGTACGATCGACGTTGACTGCTGCTTTAACGCTCGAAAATTTCTCATCACAAGTGCGTAACAATCCTCTGACTTGTACTTCATTCACTGAGCAAGCTGCGCCAAGGTGGTCGAACGACACAACAAACCAGAGATTGAAGCTGGGTGAGCACTGTACCGTTGAATGCAAATACATTGGTGATTCACGCTATCATATCAGTGGCTCAAAGGAAGTGCTACTCAATCCGTTGACCATCTCAAGAAACGAGAACGAGCGTGTCTTGATCGAGCCATCGGTCAACTCTATCCGACTGAGCATCAAAATCAAGCAGGCGGACGAGATAGAGAGGATCTTATGCCACAAGTTCACTCGGTTCATGATGCAGCGAGCGGAGAGCTTCATCGTACTGCGGCGAAAGCCAATACCGGTGCGTAGTCGTGATGGCGCCTCCTGCTTCGGAGTTGACGACGTTTCCTAGGGATATGACATTTCATTCCTAATCACCAATTTCCATGCGGAGACTATGCTAAAGCACAAGATTGTCGACTTCATCATTCAATTCATGGAGGATGTCGATAAAGAAATCAGTGAGATGAAGCTGAGCCTGAATGCACGAGCTCGGACTGTCGCGGAGTCGTACTTGTCCACGGTACGCTTCGATCCTTGCAACCAAAGGACACACTAACATCATTAAACAGTTCGGGTCTTAAACCTAGACGTTCATTTTCATCGCAGTGATTGACGCATGTAACTGCCGTAGAAATGTTCAATCCAACAGTCATACCCGTGTATAATACGAAATTTGACCAACACTCGCAGTGCGCCGTGACCAATTTTCACACCCTCGCCAACGCGGATGCATATTGACTGCCCTTTCTTGTCGTGTCCATCCAAGACAAATAGATATGATATAATGTGCGCGTTCTAGATCTTATACAGATCGATGTCTGACTATGAGCGGCAAAACCATGGCTTCAACGCGACAAAGGATTCCTATATCCCACCTTCTCTGATAACCGAATCATCCATCAAACAACTGCGGTAGAAACTGGCCCGTCGGAAACAGCATTGACTGCTACAGTCGAGGACGGCAAAATTGTGACTGGTGTCGAGGAGAGCAACGTCGTATTTGCACCGCTCGTCGCACCGGAGCCTACGGTACTCTTCTTGTGAGTGAGCAACCACGCGACTTTCCCTGCAATAGCACCGCCGATGAGGATGGTAAGAATTAAGGTGATGGCTAGTCCGATCCGGGACTGGTAGAATGGTATTTTCCGCCGCTGCGCGCCTCCGACTGTGTGCTTCTCGGCCTTAGAGTAAGAGGCGTCGACGAAAGGATAGCCAGATACGAGGGGGACGGCGGATTGTACGCGTCCGTGGGTGTACGCGGTGTTCGGTGTTGTCTATAAGAAAACGGAGGAAGGTTAGCGACACGTGGAGACAAACGCGTAGAATCGAACATACCGGACTAGGTGTGGGGTCCTCAAAAGGATTTTCAGTCACCTCTGCATCGTACCGAGCATCACGCTGATCATGAACCATAGCGTGAATCCGAAATATCCCTCGCAGGCAGAAAGTCGGGGGGAAACGTTGAGCGCGTTTCTAGCGTCCTCCATTTTTTCGAGGATATTTATATCCTTGTTTTGCGAAGTGCGACATTTGACAAATTTGACAAGTTGACGGGACGTTAGATCGACGCGCAGGCCAGGATGGTTCCGAACCGGAATGTTTTGTGTTGCCGACGTTCCTGTGGCTGTTCCTCGAAGCCTCGAGTCTCGGAATGGATCGAAGGCACCGTCGACAATTGATCAGTTTTTTCGACCGACGCACGCACGGCGCGGAGTGCGCGCGGATGTTTCGGCGACGGCGACAGTTCATTTTTCCGTATTCTGGCGGATGTCTTCAATTGTCGCGGCCGGGAAGCGTCCAGCGCGGTAGCATGCCCAAACTAGCGTTCGGTCAGGAAACAGCGGACTGGAAAACTCCAGGTACATTAATTTCTGATTTCTTCACAATTTTTGTGGGTTGTTAAGGATGCTGTTGCGCCTTTAATTGAACATTTGTGCACTGGCAGCCCACAATGCCTTCCGTACTGTAGTTCACTGTGTTTTAGTCTGGCGTTTCGTTAAAGACAGAGACATCGCGATAAGTTACCTCAATGGAGGAAAAGTCTAATTTTAGATCAATTGATTGTCAGCCGGGGTTTGCTATGAAGAGCGGACATTCAATCCACAGTGACTCGATAAAATCCTCGGAGTCGGAGCCTTTCATGCCGCTTCATGTTGTACACACCGCATGATTGCTCAGATTTCTCAGACTTGCCGCGCTGAATCGTATTGCGTGTTCACTGCGGCTGGTTTGCTCGTGTCCACTGGCAAGTTTGACGCATAAGCCATTTTCCATTGCAACATCCTCGGATTTTCACTCTATCTCAGAACCGCAATAGCTCAACGCACTTTGAGGGCCAGAAGATTTGATGATTATAATTTGGTGAATATTAATATTGGTGGGCTCCCCATCGCGCACGCAGTCATCTCAAGTTCTGACCATTACTGAAGCTGACGAAGACGTTCCTCACAGAGATCCCGGCTTAGCCTGGATGACGTCACCGCCGGCTCTTCTCACTCGGTCTTTGGCCGATCAATAACCTAGATCAATTTAGACCTTGGTCAGCTCAGAGACATATAAAGAGCGAGAGTCGATGTAACACCGTCGACGCCTCGGGCTCAACATTTACAACCTCACACTAATATCGAGTCATCATCCAAAGCTTCAAAATGAAAGTTTTAATCCTTGGTTCTTCCGGTTTCGTCGGGTCAGTGAAGCACACCTGGCTTCTGTACTCGTATTCATGTTTCATCTCGGTTGTGCAGCTTTCCTATTGCCAAAGCATTTGTCCGAAACGGACATGAGGTGTACGGTCAGATAAGAGCACAGAGCAAGGCAAAATTGCTCGCCTCAGAAGAAAGTGCGTGTCTTGTACTCGAATATCCATGCTGTATACTCAAGCAACTCCAGTTATCCCTGTCATTGCTGATGTCTCGAATGGCGCCGCTTTGGTAGACGCTGCCGCTGCTGTGGACGTTGGTGAGTTGGTTTATAGTTCAATATGCTTGTCTGCCATGATTCAAACGCATATATGCAGTTATCAACTGCCTTGGTGGCGGTGACCTCGTCGCGTTGACAGATGTGACCTATAAAGTGGTCATCGAAGCAGCCAAAAAAGCACGGGGATCAGGAATACCGAAGTTGACCTATATCCTCATCTCAGGTACGTCATGATATTCTCCACAAACGATTTATCCCAACCTCTTATTCTCATATTTATTATCACAGGGACGTGGGTATATGGCGAAGACCGTATCAACATGATCAACGAGCGCAGTCCCCTCACGCACCCTGCGTCTCTCGTATCATGGCGTCCTGCAACAGAGCAAACAGTCGTGAACAGCAAAGAAGTCGACGGCATCGTCATCCGCCCATCTCTACTGTACGGTGGCTCAGCTTCACTTATCGAGCCGGTCTTTAAACAAGCTGCGACTGGGGGTAAGATTGAGTGGCCAGGTCGACTTGGTGGGAGGTGGGCGTTGATCCATAATGACGATTTATCGGATTTGGTGTTGCGCGTGGCTGAAGCTGTTAGTCTGTTGTGCAGCATTTCTATTCGTTCGCTGGTTGCTCAATGACCACTGTTTTTGCAGGCGCCTATTTGCAAGGGACTTATCTTCGACGCATCGAACAGTCAAACCGAACTGGTCGAAGACATTCTCGCGAAGGTAGTGGAAGTATCTGGCGCTTCTGGATTTACTCTTCGGGAACCAGCAAATCGTGCGTTTTCCATCCATCAAGCATCTCATCACCATTAATAGTCTGGATCTAGCATACGAAGAAGCTCAAGCTGGTACGGCAATCATGAGGCCGAGCCTGGCTCGTGCGATACTGGGATGGACACCTAAGAAGGCTGGATTCGTCGATGGCATGAGAACTTACTATGCTGCATGGCAAGCGACGCAGTAAAAGAATACACATTCCGAAGAATGTCCGAATGGTGCTTGTGTCCCAGTTTAATATGTCGGTCGATGGGAGGGGGGGGAGAGGCTTGACGAGGAAAATGCAGTATACGGCATATGATGTATTCGAAACTTTTCAAAATTCCATGAAAGTAGCAGAAATAAAGAAATTAACAGCATTTCCTCGCCTCCCCAACCCTGAATCCGACGGATAGTTTCAAAGATTAGGCGCCACGAGGAGGTTTCGGGGTCCGACGCCGCCGTCATGACCAACATCATCCCAGCTGCTAAATAAGAAAAGCGAACCGCATTCCATCCGACTGCCTTCAAAATTCCTTCCGATAAACAAATGTCTCTCCGGGCAGATAATGGCTTATCTTGGATTTGCGCAGTGTACTTTGTCCCGGTTGGATGAAGGTTAATCCCACACACAAGTGCTTCTTCAGCGTCATTGTTGCTTCCTAGCCACCCTGGCAATTGAGCCTGGGAGGACGGAATTTCAAAATCTTTCAACTTCTGTCCGGAAAAAAAATTGTCCCGATTGTGCAGAAAGCATTCTCTGTTTTCTGAGAGATACTGTTCGTAGGACACGCCGGAAGCACAAACCATACGGGAAACGCTGCTGAACATTTTTATGCGCGTGCCTAGACTTCCGCTGGTGAAATTACCGCGCTTCAATTATGGTCAAACCTTGTCCGGATTGAGGATGAAAATCTCCGCTTTGTTGCACCCCTGGACTTCGGGATTTCGTCCGGATGATACCAACCGTAGATGTCCTAAATCTGAAAACATTGTCCGGATGACGGACCAGGTATCACACCCAATTGTCGGTTCCTTGACGACGTGTTAGTATCTCACAAGCCTCACGGACAACTCTCCAATCGACTTCCATGTCACAAAGATTGTCAGACATTTATCTGCCAGGCTACTACGTCGCTGCTATCCTCGTGTTCTTTTCCATCTTCCAATACCTTCAAGCAAGAAGGAGAGATGTAGGGTTCTTTCCTGTAACAATCATCAAGCCTGAACCCATGATCGGCTGCAGATCAAGGTTCCGTATGTGGGACCTGCGAGTTCTGGATTGATCTCGTCGTATGTTGGGGCTTTTAGATGGGTGTCCGACGCCCATTCAATATTAGATGAAGGATATTCGAAGGTGTATTCCTTGCTAGCATTACAAGTGTCCGCTCCTGGATTTGACGATTTCAATTTCAGTACAAGAATGGCATCTTTAAAATATCGCAAGTAGATCGATGGCATGTCATCATTAGTGGTAGCCAACTTGTGGAGGAAGTTCGATTGGCTCCGGAAGAGAAGTTGTCGCTGATGGCAGCTATTGCGGAAGTACGCAGTAACGCATTTCTAAGCATTGAAATCCACTCAAATTTCTTCCGTGTAAGCAGAGATTTGCCTTCAGATACACCCTTGGCCAACGTGTCGTCGACAACCATTTCCACATTCCGATCCTTCGTTCAGTATTGAATCGTAATCTGGGTGCTGTATTCTCCGAAATGAGAGACGAGATTGTCCAGTCTTTTGAAGAACTCATACCATCCTCAGATGGTACCTAATTTCTCAACAATTTTAATCCCATTTTTGAGCTTATGTTTGATAGAATGGGCCGGTTATCCTGCGGCACAAATTTCCACGCAGATTGTTACAAGGTCTAGCAACCGCGCTTTCGTTGGGCTCCCTGTATGTGCGTCAGATTTGCAAACTCTGCTGGAGGAAACTCCTGAACCAGAATGCACGCAGGCAGAGATCCTGATTTTGTCAATTTGAATATCGAATACACGTTTCAAGTTGTCAAGGCGGCCGCCACCATTGGCCTGACCCCGCGATTATTACAACCGTAACTAATTTTCACTTGGTCCATAATTATTCGCGCCACGTCTGACAATTTTTAAGTTTGGTGGGCAGATGGGTGTCCCCAACCCGCAGTGCCGTTCGTCGTGGATTGAAACACCTCAAGCCGATAATCGAAGAACGGCAACGACGATATGATGAGTATGGAACAAATTATCCAGATAAACCCGTAAGCAACGCAGATTTGACATAAGTGGAATTTCCCGGGTGAATCCCGATTACACAGAATGACCTGCTGTCATGGTTGATGGATGAAGCTGAAGGTGAGGAAAGGGAAGCGCAAAACCTCGTCCTTCGACTTCTGGCCATTAATACGGCGGCGATTCACACCACATCCATGGTGAGATACAGCTCCGTTGAGATCCGTTGCCACTGAATATTGTTGCAATGACGTTGGATCAGACTTTCACGCACACGATGTATCATCTGGCGGCTAATCCGCAATACATCGCACCAATGCGAGAGGAAATTGAACATGTGATCAAACAAGATGGCTGGACGAAAGCGTCGATGACGAAAATGCACAAAGTCGATAGCTTCGTCAAGGAGACGTTACGCTTCACCGGTATAAACTCATGTTTGCTATTTCGTTCCCGTCATGGTTTCAGAACCAAAAACTTACTTTTACTTACACTAGTGTCTTTGAATCGAGTCGCTGTGGGGGATTACACCTTCTCTGACGGCACGTACATTCCGAAAGGGACGATGATATCTGCTGCTACATATCCTATGCAACATGACGATAACATCTATGAGAATGCCAACGAGTTTGTGGGTTTCAGGTTCGCTGAAATGCGAGAGGGGGAAAATGAAGGGGTAAAACATCACATGGTAACCACAGCGCCTGAATACTTACCGTTTGGCCATGGACGCCGTGCGTGGTTCGTAATGACTTCCTTTCGTCGATCCTACATACTACCGATACTCACCGAAGCATTTGTTGTGCTGAAATTATAGCCCAGGTCGATTCTTCGCTGCGATCGAGCTCAAAGTTATGGTCGCGCACGCTCTGATGACCTATGACTTCAGAACTGAAGAAGCTGGTGTTAGACCTGAAGATATGCCCTTTGGGTCGAATCGTTTTCCGAATCGCGCGGCGAGATTATTGTTCCGGAGAAGACAAGTTTGAGCGGGTCGGTTTGAAAGGGTGAAAGAAGTCTTAACAGTTTAAAGTACATGTAACGGTTCGTCGTAGCAGTTTCCAGAAGGGAAATGTATCAGTGCATATAGTCAGTTTCGCGACGCGTCGCTCGGCACCGAAGCGGGGATGACACGATGTGACAAAACGTGACAGTTACAGAAACGCGACTTTCGTTTCACCACGTACCATACAGTCGACGCGGGCGCAGCTCATGCCCAGGTTTGGTCACCATGTCCACATCTCATCAGATTGAGGTAAAATTTACTCCGTTTTTGATAATGTTGTTTCACCGCTGTAAAAAAATTCAGTATAGCAAAAGTTCAAAGGCGAAATGTCATGGCCCAGCGCCATGCAAGGGAAGTACGATAGATCTGGGTGCATTAAGATATGGCCAGGTTATTTTTAACGAATTCGGAGAGTCAGTTAAGTGGAGGCACTGGTAGGTAATTCCTCTCTGGGTCCTTTACCCCATTCAATAGCGTTCCTCAGGGGATGTGTCACAACGGACATTCTTGCCCAGCTCTCACGAGTACCGATGGATCGCGTCCCTGGGTTCAAAGGCATTAGGTGTGCCGTATATCTATGCTTTAATTCCTCTTATATGCTAACTTTGATACGCAGAGACGATGAAAGAAAGAAAGTCCTCCAGGCAATTTCGGTGCGAAGAATCGATCCTTCTGATATACCCGAGTCCGCCAAAGCGGTCTCTATGAGCCAAGCGAACACTGCATCTTCGAATACGCAACAGTCGAACGGAAAGAAGAGAAAATCAGATTCGGACTCGACTCAAGTGGCGTATGCACCTGGGTCTTCGCAGGCCAGTTCCTCCTATGGCGGCTCCGCAATGCGTCCTTCTCAAACTGGGGGACGTGCAAGCGAAATGAGCCTCACTCAAATGGAAGCCGAGGATGTCGAAGATGATGTTGAAGAAGACGCAAAAGATGAGTTGTACGTCATGATGAACGCGAGTATAGTGGGTGTACAATATTACAATGGTAATCATCTCCGGTATCAGGCGAAACTTTTGCTGAATATAATTGTCGTAGGACTCGTTGGACCAGGAGAGGAGGTCTCCCTCGTTCGAGAACCACACAATAAGTACGACAGGTAATTTTCCTTCCCATTTTTGAATCTTTTTATGTGCGTTAATGAACTATGACAAGGAACGCAATACAAGTTAAAAATATCAGCGGCATACAAGTCGGTCACATTCCTCGCAACATTGCAGGGAAGTTAGCGCCACTTCTGGATCGGGATGCTGTCAACGTTGAAGGAGTCATCCACGACGGCAATCGTGCGTCCAAGATGTCTAACATCTCCGTAACTCCGTTGCTTAACTTTTTTTTTCAGTGACGGGAAAGGCGTATTCGATCTCAATGTAAACTGTCGATCCTTCCACCTTGTCAGCTTTTCTTATTGATTTCACAGGACTCTAAAAATTTATGGTGCCTCGGACAAGCGCGACCAGCTCGAACCGCAACTGATATGGGCGACCCCCCGTCAACGCGGATTTCCTCCCCGCAACGCCGCAGGTCCTCAAGCGGTCCCTGGCGCACCGTCCACATACGGTAATCGCACACCAGCGCCGACTCAGTCCGTCGGAGGGCCTTCCAGCAGCCGGATGCCATCCAGGACTTCAGGAATGACTGCAGAACAGGCGAAAAGACAACGTGCCCAGCAACTCGCTCAACAAGAGGCCTTAAGGAAGGCCGCAGAGTTAAGGCAAATGCTCAACAACCTCGAGAAAGTCGATGACGAAGGTCGTCGGGAATCGCTGCTCGATACACTGTGCTCCAAAGACGATGTGTTGAATTTGCCATTACATCCAAATCCACCTGGTATTCAAAGCGGGGACCTCGTTGTCAATTTGTTGAAGCATCAGGTAAAATCCTGACACACGCTGGCCACCTCCAATGTTCTAATATCTTTCTCAGAGTCAAGCCCTGCAATGGTGTATCGAACATGAATATCCCATCGTTCCAAGTAAGGAATCAGATAAGCCAGTGCAGTTCTGGCAGTTGAGGAAAAATCCACACTCTCATAAAGTACGCTGCTTACTCCAGCATTTGACATTACGCCTAACATCGATCCAGCCGTTCTATTTCAATAGCAAGTCGCGATTATACGCAATTTAATGGTTCCTAACGTGCATTTTGGTAGTCGCAACGAAGTCTCCGCAGGAGAACATTCCTCATCTTGGCCGAGGTGCACTGTTAGGTGACAGCATGGGTCTGGTGAGTGCCTTGCAGTCCTAATATCTTCGGAAGCTCATCAATCCCCAATTCAGGGGAAGACACTCACAATGCTAGCACTCATATTAGCCACCAAAAGTGACATTCCGCCAGACTATAGCAGAAGTACTCTCCTCGGTGGGTTCGACTCCGCGCACCGCTCAACATCGCCACTCACTGCGCGGAATCTCAGTATCTCCTCTTTCCGTCCTCTCAAATTGGGAGAGTCAAATAAAAGACCATTGCACCAGAGGGGCATTAACTTATTACATTTACTACGGAAACGCCAGATCCATTGCACCGGATGAACTGAAGAAGTTTGACGTCGTGATCACAACGTACCAAGTGGTCACGAAGGAGTATAGCGATGCGTTACCTACGTTGACTGCCAACTCCGGTCCGTCGCAGAAAAAGCGTAAAGTAGGGAAAGGCTTGTTTAATATTCCTTGGAAGGTTTGTTTCGAATATTAAGTGCATTGACTTTCCAATGCTGATGTGGTTCGTAATAGCGGATCATTCTTGACGAAGCTCATACTATTCGGAATCCAAAGACTAAAATGGCGCAAGCTGTTTGTGCATTGGATGCTCAACGTCGTTGGGCTGTCACAGGAACTCCTATTGTAAGAATTTCTCCGACCATATGTACGTTTACTCATTCTATGTATGTAGATCAACTCGCCAAGAGTTCGGTGCTCTCTTTCTTCGAAAGCATGCTCTATACTCACCGTGTTCGGTATAGGACTTGGGATCGCTTCTTATGTTTCTAAGGATATGCCAGCCGCTTGATGACGAGAACTTCTACAAACGTCTCCTACTTCGACCTCTCAAAGATGGGGATCCTTCGGGTACAGAACTTCTAAGGGTAAGACCTTTAATATGACAAAGGATGCAATTAAGAGTGTTGGTTAGGCTCTGATGAGTCAAACCTGCATACGTCGCACCAAAGAAGTGAGTGACATCCTTAGAGGTTATATAGCCACGCTAAAGTAATGTAGATGCAAGACAGTAATGGAAACCATCTCGTACCACTACCACCGGTGAATAATCAAAATTCATTGAACAGTTGTTCGATTTGGACACTTACCACCCTCTCAAGGTCGAAATGACCGTCATCCCGGTAAAACTTCATGATGATGCGAGAGTGAGTTATTTCTACCACTAGTTGTCCTCGCTCAGCTCATTGAGTCTCTTAAACAGGACCTCTACGATGCGATCGAGGCGTTATCTAAACAGAGATTTGAGAACTACATGATTAGACATGGTGGCGCCGGGGCGAGTATTCAACCATTATGACCAGTTTTCGGATTAACAAAATGTCATCTCCAGATCCCCACCAACGTTCTGAGCATGCTGACTCGTCTTCGTCAACTAACATTGCATCCCGGTCTAGTCCCTGCGACGTACCTGGATGAGTTACGGACTATGGCTGACAACGACGACACCCCTCGTCCCGCCATCAAAATAACTGCAGAGGAGAAATTCCGATTACAGACTGTCTTAGCTCAATACATCGAGGACAACGAGGAATGTCCGATCTGCTTTAGTCTTCTGGCCGAGCCCAGGATTACATCATGTGCACACGTATTTTGCCTGGCTTGGTGAGTTCCCGAGACTTGCGAGTGCTGTATGATTTTGCTGACCAGTATCAGCATCACCGAGGTCATTTCCAGAGATCCAAAATGCCCAATGGTTTGCATCCCTCGTTAGATACATTCTGTGCATGCTCACTTGAATTCGCAGGACCGAAGACAGATTGGCATGGGAGATCTTATAGAGGCACTTCCGCCAACTGAACTTACCCAGAGACCTATCAAGGTTGATGAAGATGAAGAAATGGAAGACACAGCAGTCAGTTCTTCCGCGAAAATTGAGCAGCTCATAAATCTACTGCAGCTGACGCCGGGAAATGAGAAGTCGCTCGTATTCTCTCAATTTACATCATTCTTGGACAAGGTTAGAAAAACCTACTACCCCGCCGCTCTCGATCTCACTGGCTTTGACTAGATTGCCACGGCGTTGACGGAAGCAAAGTATGGCTTACATTCTATGCCCTTTCTCGTCTCACTTTGACGCTCTTCCTAGTATTCCGTTCGTTCGTTTCGACGGTAAAATGTCTCAGAAAAGGCGGCAAGAAACACTGGAACGCTTTTCGATTCCACTGGAGGAAAACTCGGGGTCTTCGGTTGATGGAGATATTCCATCCAGCCGCAGGAAGAAGCGCACGTCACGACCGTCAATGTCAGCGGATGGAGGAGAAATCAAAGACGATGGGGACGACGAGGACTACGTGGCAAACGGCGATGATAGCGACGACAGTTTCTTAGATGATGACGATGACAACATCGTATGGACTAAGAAGAAGGGCAAAGCGAAAGCGACGAGAAAGACCCGCACGACTGATGACTTCGGATATTCGTTCGATTCCGGTCAGAATCCCAAAGTCATGCTCATTTCGCTGAAAGCTGGTGCTCTCGGTCTCAACTTGACTGTTGCGAATAATGTCTACCTGTAAGTATTCCTTAAATTCTATATTGGCTGACTGATATAGACTTTTGTGTAGGATGGACCCGTAAGATCACCCGCTTCTTATCACTATTCATCTTGACTAAATGTTTTTGTTAGCTGGTGGCAAGAGGGCATCGAAAGCCAAGCAATCGATAGATGCAACAGGTAAGCATGCAGGGTCCGTTTGGTGTCCAAAAGCTGACCACTCTCGCAGAATTGGACAGAAAAAGCCTGTTCATGTTTATCAGTTAATCGCTGAAAACACAGTCGAATCTAAGGCAAGTATTGTTTGTCCAGTCATTCACTGGTCAGTTCTGAAGGAGGTTGCCCAGGTCCTTGAAATTCAGGAAAAGAAGAAAAACCTCATTGCTGCGGTCAGTATCATTTTTAACCTCGCGACCAGTTGATGCGACCGTATCTGATGTTTGGTTTTCAGGCCTTCTCTGGTATCAAGAGCAAAGAAACACAGAGGCAGAAGAAAGAAGCCAGACTTCAAGGTTCGCAATTAACCATTGTTCTTGATGCGCCAGTTTGACGTTTATTAGATCTCATCGAACTCTTTGGCGTGCGCCAACGTGCCGCCACACAAAGCCAGCAGCAAATTACATGAAGAGAACTGATGCGACGTAACCATTAACCATGTTTATTGACTTGAGACTTACCATACCATGCTTCCACACTTCAATTCTACGTTATGTTCTTATTTTCTTCAGAACAGTAAATTCTTTCATATTATAGCTGATAAAATCCATTGGCGATATACAGTTCCAATGCGAGCAATACACACCAGCCCCAGAGTAGTCAGACACTCGATATAAAAATATAGTGTCTTCAAAGATCCCGTCGTGTAGCTTTCCCCTGAGCGGTCCCAAATCCTGTCGGTAATCCAAATGGAAACAATCGCGGAAATGCCAGATCAACACTTAGTTGACCTATCAAGAAATCAAGACACATGATACCCAAAACGGCGGTGTGGATAGTCTTCCCAATTTTCCATGCGATGCCGTTGAGCGTAACAGGCGAAGGATTGCGCTCATACCGCAGAGCCAACCATGTTGTAGATCCAACGAGCCAAGGAGAAAGTAATCCCATCTGCCAATCACCGTTGTTCAGCACACCCCAGACGAGGACGGCGCTGGCGACAATCAAGCTGATGATGATGTGGAACAATGACCTGGCTTTGCCAGCAACGTACGCCCCCCAGAAGCCATCTGCGACTCTATTCGTTTCGGTCTCCATGCGCTCCAGAACCTCGTGTGCTGAATAGTATGCGTCGTTGCGGGATAGTCTTCGAAGGGACTGTACAGAGTCTTTCATAGTTGGACGAGAGGCTGGATAGTGGGCCCAGCATTGGAGACAGAAAGGCCATAGCGTGTCGATTAGTTTAAGTTTGGCTGTGTCAGACGGTGCAGGAGGTGTGGGTTCTCGGGGGATGAGGCCAGAGATAATGGTGATGGAAACGTCATCGTCGCTTTTCAGTTCGTCGTAAGGCGCTTCGCCAGTGAGCAGTTCCTGATATGAGGGCATGAGATAGGTTAAGGTTGAAGGTGCAACAACTCACGAGAATAGTCATTCCGAAGGCCCAAACATCCGCTGGCAGCGCCAGAGCATCCTCGATCGTCAACCCAAACTTGGGAGGCAGATGTACTTCAGGCGCTCGCCAACGGTGCGATTCATGTATAGTTGGTAAAGTTGTCATATGGAGTGTTAGCCTTGCCATTCCAATGCCAGAGATGACGGCTTCTTTCTCATCGGAAACGAGAATGTTGGACTGTTGCGAGGGTGTTAGCAAAGGTAGGAAACGCCGACAGTTGCGTGACTGACACATCGGAGGTCTCCGTGAACGATATTTTGGCCATGTAAATAATCTAGTCCTCGAGCCATCCCTTCTATCTACGTTTTCGACATGTCGGTAACGCGAGGAAAGCCGGACGAAGCAGATACTTACTAGTTTCACTGTATCAGCATCTCCATGGGTCTTCACATATTCGTCCACGGTTCCATTCGACATCCATGGTGATATCATGCAAAGAGCGGGACTAAGATCGGTGCAGTATCCTAACAACGGGAGGACGTTCTTATGATTTGGCCGAACCCATGTTCCAAGTTCCTCTAACTGGCACTACCGTGACCAAAAAAAAACCACTTCAGAAGTCGACTTTGTTGATATTGAGGAAGACGTCGGACTGACTATCATGAAGTCCTCCCAAGGAATATCAATGATTTTGGGAACCTTTATGGCGACGAGACTGCCATAGGGTTTTAACGTGCCACGCGATAGAGTAGCGGTGTAGTTGCCGGTACCATGATCACCAGTGGAGCTTGAGGATGCTTTCTTCACCCGACCAGTGAGGTTCTCTGTGTGCTTGCCGAAGACCTCCGCGATGTCGCTCAGGTATTCAACTGGATAATTCATTGCTTGGGTGACCACTTGTGACGGTGACACGTTGTGACCAAACGCGTTTGACTGCGAGTCTTTGAGTGGCCAAATGGTTGAAACTCGCAAGAGAACCTCGTCGAGGAATACTCGCAAATCCATACAAAGGAATCACAGCTTGTCGACCTCCAAAATCACGCCTTTGGACAGGCTCATAAGTCTCCTGAATCGCGTTCGAGATGATGGCCCTCAAGAAACATTTGCTTTGGATACTATCTGGGATGAACAGTTTGACATGTACGCTGTTTGCTTGATTTGGTTGCATTCACCCGAGCTGATCCAGAACATTCCCCTTGTAAGGTCGTTCGCGAACCATGTGCACCCACCTGACCCACACGAACTTCTAGCCCTTCGTCGTGCGTTATCCGAGGCAAAAACCTGCATGGTGGCCTTGAAGGATATTAAATATCAATTGGGCCGGAGGATGCGCACGTTGCAAAATCGCTGCACACCGCTCGTCCTGAGCGACGGACTGAGTCGCTTGCCTGACGAGATCTTAGCCAATGTTTTTGAAATGGGCCACAATTTGTCCGACGACTACAAGTTTTCGCTTACAATGTCTCATGTCTGCCATCGGTTCCGAGCAGTTGCTTTGAGGATACCCCTCCTTTGGGCACGGCTTGATACCAAGACTGCTCCCCTCCTGACAAATGCTTTCATTGTCTCGAACAGGAAGAGTGCATCTCGATGTGACCTTCTCACGGCAGTTTTCACCGATGTCCCCATTGAAAGCGGACGGGATCGACGAAAACTTTGACATCCTGCATCCCACTGCCGACCGCTGGTACCGCCTTCAACTTCAATCCATGTCATCAAAATATCTCATGCAATCCCTTTGCCATCAACTACCCCAACTTCGCTACCTTGAATGCTCTTCCGCCAAGGCGATCCATTCGGAGCATCTGAACGTTTTCACAAGCTCGCTACAGAGCTTTAAAAGTTTGACATCCTACCACATCCACCTCGATTGCTCATAACCGCATGCGATCTCACATTTGAGGAATCTAAGGACGTCCGTGAGGCAGTGGCAGCTATTTATGAGATGAAGAGTCTCCGTGACTTATCGATCACATTTGACGGGTGTCGAAGTGATGGTGATGAATTACACTTTCGGCATTTGAACCACAACAACTCGGACAAGCACATTTCACTTGACACAGTGTCACTCAAAGTGAAAGATTTCACTGATCTATCAGTTGTGAGGCAACTGTAAGATAACCTGTACCTTTATCCCACTGCGAAAGCATCCATTTCGTTGGACAAACTCACGGACTCCGAATGTAGAATTCCTCTATTTTGATACAGGCGGGCAAGTTTTCGGCGCTGCGTTCATGGTTTTTCAGATCTCGCGATGTACGGACGGCTATTTTTCATGGAACTCCTTCGATTTATTAACAGAGTCGCTGGAAGACCACCCACACCGTCATACAATCCATATCGACTCACCACTAGTGTCTTTCACCGACCAACAGAGTGCAAAGAGATCCGCGGCGGAAGAACCATGGACCTCATATTCCTCCCTACGCCATCTGCAACTCAAGAACTGTGACCGACTTTGCGAATGGCAATTGCGGGCATTCGCAGACAAACTGGGTATTTCCGGAGGAAGGCAAAGGCTTGCAGTCTTTGGAAATTATTTCTTGTCAAGGAACATCCTGTTCGAACTTCGAGAAATTATGCAAAATAAGCTCAGTTGGGTCTTGTAAATCGTATGTCGCGGCTCCTGTCTGAGTATTTTGTATCCTTGTTCACAGTATTTTTTTTGAGGTGCAAAGACATGTCATCCTCTTTGTTGTTGTATACAATAATGTACTACAGTACTCTACGTAGTGTCGGCCGCGCGTTGAAGCATAAACGAAATGTTCACGCGAGTAAATCTCGCCGAAGACCTGAAGGGGGAATACGAGTCCCCACTCCCCCAAAATCAAATCTGCAGACTCGAATGCTTGGAACAGGGCAAGAAGAATAACGAACGGTGGACCTAGATCTTTTTTTGGGTAGTCGACATTCCAAACCGAAGAGGAAATAATCGGGGAAATGTAATATCCTGACCAAGCTGACCTACCAGAAAGTCAAGGCACATGAATCCAAGAACTATCACATAGATAAGTCGAGCGCACAACTTCACAACCTCCCATGAAACCTCCATAGTAGTCGAAGAGATTCGATCATGGTCCGAAAAATCATACTGCAATGCCAACCAGGTAACCGATCCAGCAAGCAAGGGGTAAAGTATACCGGCTTGCCAAGTACCGTTACTGAGGACTCTCCAGGCGAGGATGGTGGTGACGACGACCATGGTGACTATGATGTGGTACAGGTACTTGGCCTTCCCGTGAAATGAGGTTTTTACGATGTTGCCTCTAAGTTTATGGCATTCATCCTCCACGCGCTCCATGATCAATTGCAGCTTAGAATTCGTGTCATTGCGAGAGAGTTTTCGGAGAGATTGTACGGAGTCCTTCATCGTCGGACGAGATGAAGGGAAGTGGACCCAGCACTGGAGGCAGAAGGGCCATAGAAAGTCGAGTGGTTTGTCAAGTGGGAGCGGGTCCGAGGGTGGTGATAAGGATTGCCATGGTCTTTTCGGAATTTTGCCTGAGGTGATTGCATTGAAAACGATGGAGTTGGTTTCTAACTCGTGGTATGGCGGTTCACCAGTGAGTAATTCCTGATGGGATGACAATGTGAGTCGGATGACGGATGAAGAAGTAACGACATACTAGAATCGTCATTCCAAACGACCAAATATCCGCGGGTGGTGCATGAGCACCCTCCACCGTCAACCCAAACTTCTCAGGTAAATGCAACTCAGGCGCTCGCCAACGGTGCGAGCCATGTGAACTAGAAGAAGCCGGCATTTCGAGTGTATGTCTGGAGAGCCCGAAGTCAGATATTACTGGCTCTTTCTCATCAGAAATGAGGATGTTAGACTATGGCGAGGTGTGTCAGTCAAGGCGTCTATTTAGTTGCGGCAACTTACGCATCGAAGGTCTCCATGAACGATATTTAGCTCGTGTAAGTATTCAAGTCCTCGGGCCATACCTTCTATCTATGTTGCCAATTTTTCAGGAAAAAAAGTAAAGTAAACACGATATAGGAATGTACCAGCTTCATGGGATCAGCGTCTTCGTGCTTCTGCACGAAATCCAACACAGTCCCATTAGACATCCACGGAGATACCATGCGGAGGGACTTGTCGAACTCGGCACAATATCCTAGCAGCGGGAGGACGTTCGGGTGATCGGTCATAGCCCAGCTACCCAGTTCGCGTATCTGAGCCTGCGAAAGACAAATTTCAGAAACCCACATTTATCCACAAATCCATAACACTGACCACCACGAATTTCTCCAAGGGAACTTCGCCTTGTCGAGGAATCTTCACCGCGACCGTTTTTCCTTGGTATTCTCCACGCCAGATAGCACCGTAACCTCCATGAGCAACGGGATGCGATGACGTTATGGTCACCAGATCAGTGATATTGCGAGTACGTTCATCGATGGCCTGTGCAAGATCTCCTAGCGTAACCATTCGATATGTTGGAGGTTGGATGCTGGGAATCCTGCCATAGAGAGAACTTTGAACTGACCATATACGTGTATTGTTGTCAGGCGTGGGCGTCTACCCCACAGGAACACCCACTAATCCCCCTTGATTGTTGTCAGGCGCAATCCGTCAACATGTCAACCCCAGATACCCCGCAAAGACTGCTTCAAATAACCAGAAGTTCTGGCATGTCGACCAGAGCGCAACTGTGAAATTGACCTCTTGGCACACCTCTAAATGGACCCATTTTGGCTGCCTGATGCTGTAAATCTGACTGGACGAGTGGTCAAAAAGTCGGAACACCCGAAATTTGCTGGCGGGTATGCTGATGTCTGGGAGGGTGACTTTGAAGGGAAAGCAGTTGCTATCAAGGCACCTCGGATAGTGGACGTGACTCCTGCAAAGTTGGGGAAGGTATTCTTTTCACAGCCATACCATGTATTTGATCGTCAACCATTTCCTCAAACTTTAGAGGCAAAGACGCGAGCTTGGAAGCTGGACTGGAACGGAGCATCCAAACATCCTCCCATTCCTTGGGTATTGCACAGACTTAAGCCCATATATCTGCTTAATATCCCCATGGATGTCAAATGGCACTGCAATCGAATACGTGAAACGACATCCTGAAGTGGATCTCATAAAGCTAGTAAGCGTCCCGTTTCATATTGACCAGGCTAGTTTGCTCATTTTTTGCCAGTTAATTGGTATCGGAAAAGGAGTGAATTATCTACACTTTATCAAGATCGTGCACGGAGACTTGCGCGGAGTCTGTAATCCCTTCTCCTTCCCAATTCAGTCCCTCTGAACAAAATAATTCGCAGGGAAATGTGCTCATCACTGACAATGGAGAACCCCAATTATCCGACTTCGGTCTCTCCCGCCATACACAAGAGATGTCAGCTTCCACGCAACCCCACGGCACGGCCCGCTGGAAAGCTCCAGAACTACACGACCCGGAGCGTTTCGATTTGACTGTTGAAAAAGCTCATGTTTTGCCTGTCGACGTATGGTCGTTTGGCATGACCGCACTTGTGAGTTCCAGTCAAATATTCCACGCATACTATAACCGCTCACTTCAAGTCAACTTGATTGCCCAGGAACTCATCACAAAAGCCGACCCATATATCTATTTAAGCAACGACGGTGCGGTGATGATCGCTATCGCCCAAGGTCAAATTCCGTTGAAGCCAACAATCCAAGGCGATACTCTCGACATAATATGGCCCATATGTCTTCAATGCTGGGTATTCTGGCCGCACGCTCGTCCCTCCATAGCCGACATCTTGCGCACTCTCCAAAAACTGGCCGTCGATGACAGACAGGTCAAATCCCAACTCGAGATTGACAATGGATACATCACTCTCCATAATTTAGTCTCATCGGCGCGCCTCACGACGAGCGTGTGGGAAACGCAGGTGGACGAACTTCGACAAATTGTCGTCACCTTGAGTGTAATCGGTCTATTCTGTGTATGGGACGTTGGGAAACGCGGTGAATGGCCAAATGGGGTTTTCAACCCTTGGCTCGCTGGGACTCTGACATGGTTTTGCATTCGGTCAAGATTCTCTTCACCGAACATTTCAGAGAAGCTCTATGACATTTTGTGGGGTGTAATATGGCGTGGTTCACGATACTACCAGGCTTGGATCCTGTTGCGGCTATTCAATCACCTGATCGCGACTATCTGGCGTGGCGATAACTAATGTAGTTCACGTCCTGAGCGTTGCAATTTATGTAGCAATACAATGTACCCGTTTATTCCCAAATCCCGAGGGTTACTAGAATATGTTCACCATAACGCTCGACCCTAGACTTGGAATATGGGTGGGGTGTCACACGCTTGCAGCAAAAGGAAGCGAGATGCAGATCCCGAACCTCGATCAAGAAGAAGTCAAAGAAGTGTCGAGCGTGACACGTTCATCGCAGTACGGCTTGCGCAACGCCGGACTGCTTTTGGTTGAATATTTAAACATCGCTGCATTGCACAAAGGAAAGCGAACAGAATTTGTTGGAACGATCACCGATGAGAGGCAGGCTAGTGACACGCCATTCCTTTGGCGTCCTTGGAGCCACCGGACAGAACGCTATCTACGTCCATGTATCCGCCGAACACATAATGTCCGATGCCCGCGCCGAGTACGACAGCCAAAATCAGATATGCCTGTGGAAGACCATTCGTGAGAAGCTGCAGAGAGTGCAAAATGAAAGTGGCGCACGTTGTAAGTCATGAAGACGAGCATGAGGAAAAAGGACAAGAATACAGTCGCACCATACAGTGCAGCTCTCGTAACGCGTGCAGGAGGTGATAAAAGGGTCCTTGATTGGAAAACACAGGTGATAAGACATTTGTGAAAAAACATGACGTGAGATACGAACAGCTTGGAAAGCCGGCGGCCTGTTAGTAATGAAGTATCTTCGGGATCTGGACTAGGACTTGAGCGGCCACGTACAACTCTTCCTTTCCCTTTCGCTTGATCGAGTGATCGAGCGATCTGGACGTCGGCAGTCCGCTGGAAACCACGTAACCACTCATAGAACACACCAATGGCGACGATGACGAGGAATGAGACAACGAAGTCTGTGTTCGATCGTATATGCCATTGCGGAAAAACAACGCAAGTGTCTACGATTTGAGTATTCCTTGAAGATGGTGCTTGCAACTCAGCACAGCGCGTGTTGGCAACCACGCAACAGGGAGGGCGTACCACAGCATGTTCATAGAGCATTTCCCACCCATTCCTCCACCGTGATCCATTCCTCCATCTCCGTGATCCATTCCTCCGTGACCGCTGTGATCCATACTCGATAAGTTGTTCAGAATGTGAAGGTGGAATGGCCGCCCGGCCAGTGACTATCGTCAAGCATTTCAAGCTCCGCGAATACTCGACGCATAATTCCGCGCCACTTCACAGATCGTAATTTTTAATAAGAAAAGGTGTTTCACGATCGACACACGTAGGGATTCACTTACATTCTAACGGGAAAAAATTCTGTTAGCTGCTGTTCTCTGATATGAATATGACTTACATTCCCTCCAACAAATCGCGAAGTTAGGTTTTCGATGGCCGGCGAAGCCCTTTTAGCCGCATCACTAACTCGCAAGACATCCGAATTTGAGAGTATTTTGAGTACCACGAAAGCCGCTCTCATTTCACTCCTGCGCTCCCATTTGTTGCATGCCAATACGAGATTGGGAATCTTGCTCCACTATGAGAAAAGCACGCCAACTCACTGCTGCATAGCTTTTGACATGTAACGACAACATCTATGGTCACTCGCAAGCTGGGTGAACGATAAATAACTTGTGATAACGCCTTCAAGTTCAATTCCGGTCGACTCGATCGTTACTTCTCATGTAAAACGGATACTGTGACAGTGGACAGAAGACTCTTACAACAGAATGACGAACTCGTTATATCTTGCATGGAAAGAAAAGCCTAATGGCGGTTGGACAAATCTGAGTCCAGATGCAACAAAAAAAATTCGCTCGGCTGGTCATGGTAGGTATGTGCTAGTGCATTCCTTGCATTTGGTCACAGCATGGCTGTTTCGACCTGCCTTATTATAACTTGAACTCCTTGCTCTGTCAACTGCGCTCAGTGGTATACGAACGGGACCTGATAGTGCACGATATAACGGATTTTGTCTCACCACCTTCCAGTGCGTCAAGCAGTGAGGTAATGATCTCCTAACAGCTTCTCCTATCATGAGTACCATCACAGCTTGCGGAAGCTATGCATCTACAGTGTGTAAGCTTCATGCTGGACATAGTTTCAGGAATGATAGCCAAATTCATGCGATGCTTCGGTAGATGTTATTGATGAGGTCCTCCATAACGGCAGACTAATATTGAATCCGAAACGTTCGCTGACATATTTTTGGCCAACTCTGTGGACACCGATCCAAGCCGCACTGACACGAATTGCCTTCTTGCCACGTATCCCGGGGAGAGCCAAATGTGTTCTTTGCTCTTGGGTACCGTGCGACTGAATTCGGCGGAAGATATTCATTGATCGGCCATCGTGTGTATGGCAGGAGAAAGAAGAAGAAGCTGAGTTTGAACGCATGGAACAACGGGCCTAGCGCCGTGAAAATTCATTCTCCGCGACTTTCGGATGTCCTTGCGCGAGCGCTGACCGCTTGTCTGGCAACATTTGTGTAGGCTGATAGGGAATCACGCAGGTCCGGAGCGCCACTGGCCATGTCATAGTGCTGCAAGTCGCAACACTTGTTCGCTATTTCGGGAACCGTCCTCCTCGTGTCCAGTCAGCCTTGTGAGTTAGCGCGGTCTGACTGGTGCAACCACCAGTACTGGCACGTATAGATATGGTACTCAACCATTCTCACAGGTTTATTTTGGTGCAGTGATAGGCCTGCCGAATTTTTCGTCGGTTCCTGAAATGCTCCACTGGCCCCCGAGCCTGTATTAACGTTAGGCGCGTGCTGCAAAGCTTGCCAGTCGATGTTCCGCTTACATCTTATCATGTCAGTACCCTCAATGTCTCGAGTCTCTTGAGGGTTAAAGGCATTCGAGGCCTCTTCGTTCCGCAGGAAGATCAAGCCTAACAAGAATAGGTTTTATAGCATGTAGATCAAAAAGGCATCATCGTTCATCCTCGCCTCGCTATCACCCTACCTAACATCTAATAATCTCCCACACGTTGGCTTTCCGTGAGGTTCTTCTGGACATTTCTACCCCTGGACGTCATCGCCGATCAACAGGAACGTTGAGCCACTCAGATTGATATGCTTCATCACGAACCATGCATTCAAGCTGTTGCATCCACGGCATCGCGTAATTTAATATATGGCAAGGCTATAAAATACCCTCCGATTTTGACAGAACTTCAACACACTGATCAATACCCGGCGCCCATTTTTTTTGATCACAGTATGCTGAAATTCACTAAATTTGCTCTCGTCTGTCTCCTGGCTGCCGTTCACGCCAATGCCAGCAGCTATGCTATTAATCTTTACTCAGACTCAGACTGTCAGAACCTGATCAGTGTCCAAGGAGGGGGCTTCAGTAAAAATGGATGTATCTCCATCTCAGGAGTCAACAGCATTAAAATCACCAACCTCAACGACGCCATGATTCACACTTGGGTCAGTATTGCTTGTTCTATTATGCAACTACAGGCCGTCCGTTGACGCATGCCTTTCCAGGCACATGCTAATTGCAACCACAACGAGTGGAAGGTCCCAGCTGCTTGTCCCGGAGGGAATAGCTGTATTGGGGCACCGGGCACCAATTCGTTTGGCTTCCAAGTCGGTTGTATTTGAGGTATGCGACCACCTGATCTCATTGTGATTGTGAACGTACTTTTTAACCATGTTTTGGTAACCAGTAGATATTATTAGGTGTTATGTGAGAGGGCTGCGTTTGGATTTACATTAAGTAGTTCGAACGCTTCCGCAAAATATCAAACGAGAATTTCAGCACCGCTAAGCGCCCACAACGCCTACAGCACAGCATACTCGTACAGTAACGTGGTACCTGAAAGTTCTAGAAAAGGAAATCGATATGTGTGCATGTGGTCGCTTGCTTCAATGTGTGTACCGTTTGAAATTCGTCGTCGTCCATACTCCTCGATGATAAATCGAATTCCTAAGGAGGATGACAACCACGTTCGGATTTCGTCAATTCGATAATAAATACAGCATGCAGATGAACGATTCACTGCAGCATACTGTTGGTAGCACATTGAGGCTTCGAGATCGATATACCAGATAGACAGCAAACTTGGGAGTTGCAAGTGGATTCAGAAAACTCCTTAAACAAATAGAATTCACCGCATATAATCACGCTAGTACTCATTGTGCGGATGATCTCTCAACAAAACTCGCTTGCTTTCCAGGGATGACATCAAAAGTTTCATTGGAATTCCTCCACGATTTATACTCCAGCTTCTCACGGGTGAATTCATATTCATGAAGAATTCATCCCATTAAATAAATATGAGCCAACCAATGAAATGACAAAAACGCATAGTGCTGTGCTATGTTATCGGGACTTCGTAACGTCATGAGATGGCGAAGAAGATGGTATGTTCTCGGTATTCGTATCAGCAGGCGCTGCGGTATTCATCGGGTTGTCCACATGTAGAGTCGGTGACGGTAGATTGAGAACCGGGATATGTGAATTAGATGATGATACGAGAGCGGCGGCAGGCAACGACGGTGCACTGGGCAAGCCGTCAATTGGAGTCGTGTTGCTCCCCTCGGACGTCTCCGGAATTCCCTCGCGGAATCGTATACTCGACGTCTTGCGTAATTCACCCATCGGGGTGCCAACAGGAGATACAAACATCCGATCGTGCGATAACATAGGTCGCATTGGCGGCGGCGGCTGTGTGGTGTTCGTATTCGGGTTGTCGGACTGGTTAACGTGTCCGGCTGATCCAATGGAACTGCGGGAAGCGAAGAATGGGCTGAGGTGGTTGCCGTTCGTGTGGTCCGCATTGGTTCGCGCCTCCGCCGTGAGCTGCTTCCGTAGTTTCTCGAGCGCAGCAGGTGACATCGCAGGCGCCGACTCTGTAGTCACATTCGACTGGTTCGTTCCCCGTCGACTGCGCCCAGCACCACTGGCAGTGATTGTGGCCCGACGTCGCGCGCGCACGACTGTGCCACCTATCCCGCCGAAGCGACCCACAACAGCATCCATTCCCGGTTCTTCCGTCGCTTCCACTGCTTTCTCTTCCTCGTCTAAGTTGTCATTTCCAGCTAGCTTGGTCTCTTGACGTGTCGCTTGTAGCAAGATCGACGTATGTTCATCCACCTTCAGTTGCCGTGGATCGACTTTCGACATCTGCAAGATGAAAATGCCAGTGCAGATTACGAAGAAACCAAGAGCGATGGTGACTATTTGAGAAGCAGACGCCTTGAGACCCTGGTAGAGAATAACGGATGTGACAAGGGTACAGAAGGTAAACATGACGTAGTAGGTCGGCGTCACTAATAAAAACGTAAGAGACAGCATGTAAGTATGCAAGAAAGAACCAACCCATCGCTGTGTCAAAGGATAATTTGTCAGAATTTTCTTATAGTTTATAAATGTTATTGACCGACCAGTATTGAACATTGCGAGAGCTACATTCAGGTAATAAATCTCCGTGACTGGGCAAATGTTAGAAGTTAAATTCGACAAGTGTTGCACAAATTTCACTCACGGAGTGTTACGGTGACAAACGCAAGAAGGAAATAAATAAACCAATTTTTGAACTGCAGGATAAATGTTATTTAATGAACATTTGAGTGGTCGTGTAGTAGAAGCTAACCTGGTTTTGGCCGCGAATCGATGTTAAAATGCAGGCACCAAGTCCTTGCGTACAGCTCACGCTAATCCCACCTATCAACGAGCACACCGCAATATACCACAACATGCTCTTTTTGCCATATCGTGGTGCGAAATAAAATATGATCACAAGTGCTACCACTATGCAAGCACCACCATATGCCAAGAACCAAGGGGCAAGGAAAAGCTTCTTGAATTCTTTTATTGTTGAAACGGATTGCTCTTCGGGGCCATTGAGGGCAATGATAACCGCTCCGAGAATACATTGAACGCAGCCGATCCAGCCGAAAAGGGTGAGCTTTTCTTTGAGTAAGAAATGCGAGAGGATAGCGCAGATGACGACGGAAAGGGCTCCTAGTGGTGTCTGAGAATATCAATTCCCATCGGCAAATGGACACCTCATCAAACCGAACGACGCACGACGAGGATCGCTTCAACGAACGCGTAGGCTAGAAGCACCACCTCAGGTTACATTACACCTAAAATGATGGAATACGACAGACCTCCAAAATTGCACAATTCTCCAGTAATCATCACTTCAGGAGTGATTCGGTTTTGGTCAAGGGGGAGACCGCTGGCAGAAATACAAATGAATACTGACTTATCATCCCACTCCACCACATAACCTGGCGAAAAACATGAATTGTGCGCTCAACCTGGAAGTAAAATGTCACACACCGACTTCAAGTACGCCACCCCTTTGCCTGCTTCATGACCAGCTTGCGACCTGAGCAGACCTTTCTTTTTTAGGACAAAAGAGGTACCGATAAGGAAACCAGATCCAATGGCGAGGACGACGCCAACAGCCCTGTACTGCGTTGGCTGGCCACTCGTCGCCGCCGTCGAGGAGGACGCTGAAGGCGTCGCGGACGATGTGGAGGACATCGAGGAAGGTGTGTGAGGCGAGGAGCGAATCGGGCCATGGCGCCAGGTGGGTGGCGAAAATGAAAATGCCCATGACGTCTATTCAATTCATCACGTAATCATGAAAGTAGCACCCGTGCGAACTTGTCCTCGTACCTCATCTTGTCTTATACCATGCCTCGCACAGCAGAAACAGCCAGTTTCAAGGTATCTCAGTGGGATTCACCCTAAGGAGATGTCTTATGGATTGTGTGTATGTAGTTCAACCATACCATGATTCGCGTCAAAGATGCGGACGCATCCATTAAATTCTACACGGAGGTGAGTGTCGACCTTCCTTATAATGCTCACATCTTTATGTATACAACCTAGGTTCTTGGCATGGAGTTGATTTCCAGTATGCGAAATTTTCATTGTACGAAAAATATAGTTCAAATCGGCATCGATCGGTGCAGAGAACGCATTTGATTCATTCACGCTCTATTTCCTCGCATTCGACCACTCGAACGGCGAGGATTCCGCGGAGACAAAGTTATTGAACCGCGCAAATAGAGAAGGTATACACCCACACCATTTAACGCGTAGCATTTGTTTAGAAATTCACCAGGCGTCCTCGAGCTGACGCACAACCACGGCACGGAATCCGATCCCAACTTCGCAGGATACGCCAACGGGAACAAGGACCCTGGCAGGGGATTCGGACATATCGCGGTAACTGTGGACGACGTCGAGAAGGCTTGTGAACGGTTCGAAAAGCTCGGCGTCAAGTTCCAGAAGAAGCCGAGCGATGGGCGGATGAGGCATATAGCCTTCATCCTCGATCCTGATGGGTTTGTAGTCGTATTTATGTATCTCTTATTTTCGAGAATTCACGGAGCGCTGCAGGTATTGGATCGAGATCCTTCCGACTACGATGAAACTACCGGGAGAATAAATGAATTTCAAACAATTGAATTGCCGGTGTGAAGTTTACGAAGACTATGCATGTTCATCCTTTGTCGATGTTCTTGTTCTTGTACCGTCAGAATAAAATGAAATCTCTTCTCCGTCGCTAACCCTTGGGTAGTTCAACATGTCCAAATTTTATGTGAAAAATAGATATAGTATGGAAGGACAGGCATGATAGGTAAATGTGCCATCTAAATCGATTGGTGAATTCGTGCATGATAGATGATAGGTGTGATCCGGCCTTTTCCAAACGAACCCGCATCTCGAATAAATCTCGCGGCCGGAATCTGGGGGTAGTAACTACAGTCCATTAAATGTCCACTCCACTCAACCCCCTCCCACCCAACAAGTCGCCATCTCAACGCTCACCGCTCACCGTCTCGGCGCAGGCGACACCAACCGGATCCCACCCCTCGCAACATCATCGTCCTCATACTCATCATCCAACGACGGCGGGTGCACGAGGCTGATACTCTCCTCCCGATCATCCGCACCAGCCGTCAACGGGTACCCACGCTGACTCGCCGCCCGCCCCCTTCGCGAATGCCGATGCGCGCTCGGCGCACCACCATCGAGGCTCCGCTCGCGATCGGAATCCTCATCCGCATCGCGGTACGCACCACGATACGGCGCTGACCCGCCGAAAGACGCAGCTGTCGACGTGGCGGGTGCGTACTCGAATGGATCGTCGCCTCGAGGGAGCCCCGGCGTCCCTTCGAACCGCGAAGCGGGAGCGCTGCGCGGCCCGCGCGCCTCGATCTCCGCTTCCAGGTCCTCCGGGTACATCGACGACGGCTTTGGTGTCGACTCCTGCACGGTGGGCAGCGCAGTCGAACTGCTCAACGGTGAGGTCAGCCTGTGGTGCACTTCCCGCTGTTCGTGTACGGCTGTAGCGCTCCCTGAGCTCGTCGGGTGGTACGTATGCACCGTATCCTTGTTGCCGAACTTTATCGTCGGTGTTTTGGGCAGCGGTGTCGGCGGAGCGTTCGAGCTGACCACCGACACGCGGTCATCCGTACCTCGCGGCATGGGTGCGTCGTATAGTTGATGGCGTTGAAGCCCGTCGTGTGTCGTAGTAGGGAGTGGTGGTGCAGGTCCGTGTCTTGATCGTCGTGAGGTGGCGGACGTACTGGCCTGACTCATCCTTTTCGCGCTCCTCGCGCGTATGATACTGCCAAGCGGCCCAAATTGTCCTCGGATCGCATCCATGCCTGGGTCCTCCAACCCGGTTATGTCTTTCTCCTCCATCTTCTCTGTGTTTGACCTTGCCGCCTGTAGGAGGATGGTGGATCTGCGGTCCAGTTTGTTGAGCGATGTTGGATCCACTTTTGACATCTGGAGAATTGTGATGCCGGCGCAGATGACGAGGAACGCCATCACAATGGTGATAATTTGTGTCGCGGATGCTTTCAGTCCTTGGAAAAGCACCTATTCGCAAACCATAAGTTATGGAGAATAATTTCCAGTAACAGACTAGAAACGTACCACAGTAGTAACCATGGAAAAGAACGTAACTGTGACATGTATTTAGAAAAATCAACAGACTCTGATGGAATCCTCTTACAGATAACATAATACGTTGGTGTCACTATAACACGATGTCAGCATCAATCATGTAAAAATTCAGATAATCAATACCCATTGCTGCAGAATGACGTTAGTCGAATTATGTAGCGTCGAATTCGTGACACTCACCAGTGTTAAATAATGCCAATGCCATGTTGAGATAGTAGACCTCCGTTACTGGCACGGAGTTAATAATGACGGTGCGACAGCAGCGGCACGCACTAACCAAGTGTGATGATGATGAATATCAATAAAAAGTAGATGAACCAATGTTTAAACTGTGCAATTTCGATAAAGAGCACTGCTTATCGCAAACACGAATTGACGCACTTGGTTGTCGCCCTCAACAGATGTGACGATGGCAGCTCCTAATCCGGTGGTAACACTGACGCTAATGCCACCAATCATACTGCAGACAAAGATGTACCACAACATGCTCTTTGTCCCATATCTGCGAAAAAGGCTCGATGAAAGCGAAAACGGTCCAAAGAGACGAAACGTACTTAGGTCCAAAGACGAAGATGATTACAAGAGAGGCAATAATGAGACAACTTGCGTACACGAGAAAACCTGGCGCCAAGAATAGTTTCTGGAATTCGGTGATTTGTCCGACAGTTGCCTCCTGTGGTGCTGTAAAGCAATCAGACTCGCGATTCCCGTCAGAGAGTTGGTTAAAAGACATACTATTGAGGGCAATTATGATAGAGCCAATGATGCAGAGACCACAACCGAGCCACCCAAAGAAGCTGAGCTTCTCATTCAAGAAGAGCGACGAGAGGATGGCGCAGATGACGACTGAGAGCGCTCCAAGGGGTGTCTTCCGAGCTAATGAGCCAGAACACAAGACAGAGGTGTAGTCAGACTTACAACGACGAGTGCCTCTACGAAAGCATATGCTGAAATGGAGAGTTAGCTGGCACGAGCGCGCAGTGGTCTGATGGTCGTACCTGCAAAGTTACATAGCTCGCCCAAAATCATCACTGTAAGAAATTTCAGCGTGAACATCATTCAGCACATAAAAGTAAGGTCGTACTGCTCATTCCTAACCACCATAATGGCTGTTGGTGTGCTGTCTCAGCACAGCATAAGTAAGTGGTGGAGCGGTTCAACTTACCGACTTCAAGTACGCAACGCCTTCCCCAGCTTTTTGGCCCGCCTGCGAGCGCAATAGTCCCTTCTTCTTGAATACGAAACTGGAACCGATGAGGAGGCCACTGGTAATAGCCAGAATGATGCCAACAATCTGTAACGACTGCTGTCAGGGACTGACGCGCAGCACACTTAAAGCAACATGAATGAACGCACTTTGAGATTTGAGTTGGTCTTGATACCCGCCGCCGCCGACGAGGACGCGGAGGGGTTCGCTGTTGAAGACATGGTCGCCGTTCAAAGGTGAAAGGCGGTAGGCTTGGACCGTGTTCAAGATGATGCACCGCTTAGCGGGAGGTTTGGTGGCGTTTCCATTTCGGTCTTGTGCAGTAAGGTACTGGCGTTGATCGGGCAACACAGTGCTTTCTTAGCCCCATTCCGCGGGACTGGTCACTCAGCTCATTGCGCAGCTCTGAATTTCACCAAGCAATTCGCCAAGGTATTTCACTACTTTGGCCTAGCTTGTTGCCCAGTTATCTCAGTCCAGTCGGCCGCGGACTCTTCCTTCACGATGGGAACCAGAATTCGAAGTCCCAGTAGATATGATTTGCAAAATGTACAATTACATGATGACACAGAGTCCAAAGGCAATAAAATAAGTAAATCGTGAACAATGCCAAGCAATACATATGTTGGAGGAAAAGAAAAATCTAAGAGAACACAGGCGTCATGAAAAGTGTCATTGCAAAACCAACACAGACTGGAGAACACGCAACAACTCGTTTAGCGTCGATTGGTCTGGCTGCTCGTCCCTCTCCATGCTCGTGACAAGGGTCTTTTGGATACCTCCTAATCGACGAAGGGTCAGGGAGGCTAACGCATTCTCGATCCGCAGGGAAAGAGAGTCCAACAGCGCCATGAGCTCTTGGTCGGAAGCCTTGTCGCTGATGTTCGGTATCAGGATATCAGGGCTGGCGTACATGACGACAGAATCCTCAGGTGGCCGCTCTTCGCCGGCTGACTGCACGCTGTTCTTCCGCTCAGGCAAGGGCCGGAAAACTCTCGATGACGTGAGCACCTCCAGTCGAACGCACAATGACGCCAAGTGTCGCATCTGGCAGACACTGAACTGGACTTTAGATCCAGACGCGTCAGGTTCGGCCGCCGAGTCCTTCAACTCCATCCTCCCCATCAGATCCTTCCCGTAGATCATCGTCAACACCTCCGGCACCTCCACGCCCTTCATCTTCATCTCGCCCACAGCTATCAGCTCGATGGCGATCCTCCGGATAGTATCAATGGTCGCAAATTGCCCAGTATTGGTTTCCGGGTCTGCATTTTCTGCAAACACCTTGGAGCGGATCTCCCGTTCGACATCGGCGCTGCACATGATCTGCCCGCCTGCGGCACTGTTGCAGATACGAGCCGTACGGTTTACCATTGGTCCAAAGTAATCCATGCGATGGGTAATAGGATCTGTCTCGCACACTGGGGTACCAGAATGGATGCCCATGCGCACCGAAAGGCCACGCGCGATAAGTTTGCCTTTCGAGTCCCAAATCGGCTTCCCATCCTCACACTCCAGGATCTCCAAAGGCCACGATTCGTGCAACAGGTGGACCTGAACAGTGAGGCACCAATGCAGCGCAGCCAGGACAGTATGAAACGAGCACATAAACGCGTCACCTTCCGTCTTGACCTCATATCCACCACACAGCCGAAGCTGCCTTCGCAATAAATGGTTGTGCAACCCCATGGCGGTCTGCATCCCGGGGTTCGCCTCCCAGAGATGCGTCGAATTCCGTATGTCGGTAAACACCAGCGTAAGACGGCCTGTCGGAGCCGGGACTTCAGGAGGCAGTCTGATTAATTGGTGGTCACTGATATCCAACTGTTTCTTATTCGGTTTTCGAATCGGGAACGTTTCGATATCCGGCGGCAAGCCGGTGGTTGGCTGCAATTTCTCTCGGAACAGATCAGACACCCGAACCACCATGATCATCGAACTCCCGTTGGCACCATAACTAATGGCAAAATCTCGCAGCTTTTGGGACGCAATCATCGGATCGTTCTCGAACCTAGCGATGTCGACCGCATTTTGATACGAGACGAAGTCCCATAAGCCCTGGTTCGCAATGATGAGAAACTCATCCATTTCTGAGAGCTCCCACACGCAGGTATCGGGTCGTGGGTTCACGGCAGGGAGGAGATGATAAAACCCAAATGATCGGGAGACGTCGGAATCTTCGTTGACTTGCCCTTTCGGTGAGACCCATCCCTCTGCGGTCCGGATGCGTGCAGTCTCCGCTCTGTCGAAAGGCTCGTGCTTTTTCGAAACGAGATGTGCTGTGCCCTGCCTCGAGATGACCGCCAAAGCATTGCCAGCATTGGCAATGTAAAGAGTCTTCCCAACGAAGTACGCCACTATCCCAGATGCGCCACTTCTCAGCACTGACAAATCAGCCTGCATTAGCGTGGTTGCCGTTGCCGTACTGGCCGTAGACATCTTTCGGCTGTAATTGACACTTGCCATCAGGAACGCATGCATAGTCTTATTGAGCGTCAAGAAAGCCCTTCGCAGCGCGTCGCCGATAGTCTCCTTACCGGTCTTGTCGAGTTTGTCCAACGCGGCACTAAAGGTCTTTGGGAAGTTTTCCGAAAGATATTTCGATACCTTGTTGTTCGCGGCGTTTGCATGAGAGCGTCCGAACATAGCAAAAATGCATTCGTCCCTTCGCCCGCGAAACTCAGGCACCACGAGATCCACCATACTCAAGATATGATTCTGAGTGTTGAGGGTGTCGGCAATGCCATATGCCATTTGATTGACTTCGGAGAGTGACGTTCGAACCCGACGATCCTCTGTGTCTTCTGGTATGCTGGAAGCTGCGGTGGTCGTCACATCCATAAGACCGAGAACGCGGAGTTGGCCTAGATTGGCAAAGTGGGAAAGCGACTTGCGCTGATGTTGGTACTGCTGGGCCATTGAAATCCGCTGGGTGTAATCAGGCTGAATGGTGAGTCGCTTGTTTCCCGACAAGTTGAGATATTTGAGATTTTGATTGAAGTTCCTGTATCAGTAACGCGTTAGTACAAGTGTCGTAGAAAATATCATACTTAGCGTACCAATTCCAATCAAATTCGTAGTTATTGATATTATATTTCAACAAGTTGCTCCCAACGTCGAGGATGGTCAGACTGGTGAGTTTGCCGAGCTCATGGGGAAGAACCTGCAATTTGTTCCCGTTGAGGTAAAGGACGGTGAGCTTCGCAAGGCGATGTAAATCTTCGGTGGGAATCGAAGAAAGCTTGTTCCCGCTCAGATAAACTTCCTCCAAGTTCGTCAAGTTTCTAAAGAAGGACGAGGGAAGCTCCTGTATGTCGTTGAAAGACAGATTTAGCACTTGCAGCTCTTTCAGGATTGTCATCGGATGCACGACATAATCCGTGAGTCGGTTTTCACCAACGTAGAGCTTGCGTAGCGACCGAGCAAGTGGCGGTAATGGACGTGCACCGGGTTGACTGGCGATGGATGGAGTAAATGATCCCTTCCTCTCGGTGCCTTTGCCATTCATCAATAGGCCATCTGGTAGAGAAGAATATTCTGGCTGCGTAGTGGGTGTCGGCGGGTCGTGCCAGGATCCCAAGAGATTTGACGTGACATTGAGCGTGTGGAGCGATGCACACTGCCATAGGCTAGCAGGCAACTCCGTGAGATCGTTATAATGCACGTCCAGTGTTTCCAACTTCTGCAATCGTCCGATGCTCTCCGGGAGCGCGTCCAGCTTGTTGTCAGAACATGACAGATGGATGAGGTCCGTGAGTGTTCCAAGGGAATCTGGAATAGAGCGGAACGAATTGTGGTCGAGGCGTAACTCCGTGAGCGTCGTTAGATGGGAAAGTACAACATTATCAAAACTTGAGAGTTTGGCATGCGAGATGTTGAGGGAGTGGAGACGGAAGGAGTGGGGTCCGCGGGGACCATATGCAATCGTCAACTGCGTAATATCGTTAAATGATGCATCCAGGCGTTCGACCTTCGGCCCGACCGCAAGATCCAATGCATGAACGGCATTGTGGTCGACAAGGAGGACATTCAGTCTCGGTAACTTGCAGACCAACGACAAGTCTGAGATATTATTTCTCCGACAATCGAGAGTAGCCAGATGGACAAGCCCGACACATTCGTCCGGTAATCGCGTAATCTGGTTGCCGACGATGACTAAACGCTCGAGGTTTCGCAGCTGCCCGATTTCCTCCGGTAATGCCGAAATGTTGTTGAACGAAATGTCCAGATCCACCAGGCTTGTGATCTCGGAGACGACCGCTGGCAAAGACTGAAACTTGTTGTTTGAAATATTCAAGAATTTCAGTGCGCGTAGATGAGGGAAGTACCACGGCAACTTGTCCATGCGGTTGTTCTGCGCCTTGAGCTGGTGCAGATACGGTATTCGATCCAACTCGGCATCGTCCAGGTCCGCTATTCGGTTACACGAGATATCAAGTCGCTGGAGAGTATGACTGTGCCGCACACTCTGAGGAACCTTCTTCATTGCCATGTTCGAAAGTCGAAGCTCGCGCAAGGTCGTACATGACTGAACAAAATCAAGGGGGATCTCCAACATTGGGTTCCGGGACAGATTCAACGAGACGATTGTATCGGCGTGAGTATGCAGGATGACCGGAATCGTCTTTAGACCTCGTCCTGTGAGGTCAATGTACTCATGGTTATCAACGGTGATGTCCCGCTCCTGGAATGCCGTAAGTTTCGTGATACGAAGAAAATAAATTGACGACGCACTCCGGCACCACCTAGTAGGTTACTTTTATAGATGAATTTGATTAAAAACCCGATTTCTTCTGAGCCGAGATTATGCAGTCCGTCCGCAACATCATACCCTGCTTGCTCAAGCCGCCGACGGACGAGATCCGCTGGTCTCTCAGTTGGAGCAAGAACACGCTCTAAAAATCGAATTAGATCAACCTATGCATTATTTTTTTGGACGTGACGAACCTCTTTCCCTCTCTTTGACGTATAAACTATGAGTCTCTTGCTTTGGTTCCAGTACCTTGCGATTCATGACCGGAATCATGTCAGCAACAGTCGATGTCAGTGGACACCGGACGACATGGTATGTCCCATCCAAGCGGTATATTCGAATATTATAGGTTGTGAGGCTATGTGTCCGCCCAGGCCGCGTGTTCCGTGGACGTCTTTTGGTCTTCGGGGGAGCGAGGCTATCCTCTTCCGAGCTGGTGTAGTCCGGAACATCAGGGATCTTGTCAATGTTGTCGACGTGCCAACTTTGCGGAGGTATCCATCCGGGACTATGAGGCTCTGCATCGGTGGGTGGTTGAGTGATTGCCGGCACAACTTGATGAACAGCGGAAACATTGGACTTCGGCGAGACTTTCCGTAGGTCGAGATTGGGGGGGACACGTTTTCGGCCATGGGCAGGCCCAGAGCTAATATGTCCATTAGGAGAGAAAGGATTTCTGAACAGGGTGTTCGACGCGGGAGTGTCGTACATCCGCGGCAGGTTTGACGAGGCGATGGCTTGAAGGCCTCCTCCATCGGATGTACTCAAACTGCTCTCAAACCCGCTACCAGGCGAGCTTGAGTCACCCCGCGTTGCTTCGGGTGCCAGTACGTTGAGGTCGACTATGCCATCCATTTCCTCGAGATTAGTATCAAGCTTGAATTCGGGCTCTTTGGGGGGAAGAGGTGGAGGCGCGCCGGACCCTTTGCGTCGACGCTTTGGCGTCTTAGTCAGCAACGGGGGCTGAGGAGAAGGCGGAATGGGTAGGAACGATGAGGACGGTGAATGAATTGGGAGCGGGGGTGCCGAAATGATGACAGTAGATGCGTTAAAATGCTCCCTGCCAATTTTCCCGCTGGCCTTCCTCTTGATTTTATGTAGGAAACCCATGGACGACTTGGAGCTTCGATTTTCCGAATGACTTGTCCTTTCGCTGCTTAGTGTCTCTGCCAAGCTGTGTGAGTCGCTTCCCCGACTTCTGACAGAATTGGTGTATTGCTGGCGGCTAATGGAGAACGACGGGATCGACCTTTTCGGGGCAATCGTCCATGACCTTTGGTTGATGTGTTTCGGCGGAGGTGTTGGCTGGAATGCAACGTGAGGGGGAAATTGACACAGCTGTAGCGAACAACGTACAGGCTCATCCTGATCGACCCAAGGTGCTATATCTGCGCTTGCCTCTCCCGCTGTATTGAAAGAGGATGCGTGCGGGGCTAAATAGTCAACATTCCAAGGCTCGTTTGCGTCGAGAGTGAGCTCCTCCGTCGAGAAGGACATCCTGGCATCGACGTCGTGAACAGTGATGAAGGCGGTAACGGAAATTCCCTTTCTTGGAACAATAAATCTGTGACATGTCACCCGTTGATTTGCGGAAGCGCCCGACTGCATTGCAATGTGTGGCGTTCCACTATAACCATTTCTCAGAAATACGCAATATATTATGAACATACAAGCCACGACGATGCTAGAGAATGTACGACAACAAAACGAGCAAGAACTGAATATTAGATCACCTCTGGCCTACAGATTCAAATCTCCAAATATGTTCCGCCCCAGAACATCCATCCCACCTTTCAAAGGCTCCTTATGCTCCAAGAATTTCTTTTTCCGCGGGCTTTCAATAACACCGCCCAACGCATCCACGCCATCTACGTTGAATTCCACTCCATGCAGCTCCGCAAGTATAGAATCTTCTCCAGTGTCCTCTCCGTCAACAGTGGGGAATGGTAGCGTAGTATCTGGAGACATGTCGTGCGCAGCAGGCGTGTACATAAAGCCTCTCTGAATAGAGGACAATAGCGCTGAGATAGGTGTCGTCGCGTGGCTAATGTTGAGCTGCGAGGCGGAAAACTGGAGCGCGACTGGTGTCGAAGGGGTCACTTCTATAGTAGCTTGCGGGACCTCGACTTCCTTGGGGTGCACCTCATCAACATCAAGTAGCAACTGCTCAGGCTCGACGAGTGCGTTCGGCGGCGCTTGAACTGAAGGTGAAGGCGGGAGCGGTATGGATTCCGGAGTTGCAGCTGCAGCTACAGAACTGGCGGGCTTCGCAGCAACGACAGGACGTCTCTTCAAAGCAAGCGGCCTAACCACAGCAACCTTCGGCGGCTGCGCAGGAGCGCGTCCCCACTCCGGCTTCGCAGTCTTAGCTGGAACGACATGCGCATCGCCTTGAACGTTCGTCTTTGTCTTTGCCAGCTGCGATAACGTCGGGGCCGTTACGCCGCTTGGCACTCTCGTCCGCTTGGCACCCGCACTGCTCGTGCTCGACACCGATTTTGAGAAGTTCGTGGTCCCTGCTGTCCCTTTCGTCGATTCGTCTGGAACTTGACGTTGGTGTACTGACTTCGTCCGCACGCGAGTCGGTGGCTGTGGCTGGTGGTTGGGCTCATCCTTGGCAATCGACACAGGTTTTGACGAGGAAACGACCCCCTTCGACGCGTCGTTAGGCTTGGCTTGCGTTTGTCCTTGGCCACGCGTAGATATCGTCCGAACTCTGGACGACATCTGCTCATGATCTGGTTTCGGCTTCACGCTTCCTCCTGACTTGGGGTCATCCTTTGCACCACCAGTCACCGATCTCGCAGTTGATTCCGAGTTTCCATTCGTAGCCGGCCTGAACCCTGCTCTTGACCTCGACCTCGACCGGTTTCGCTCCGTCGCATTGGAGTCTACAGCCTGTGCATCTGTAGCAGGCTCGACCCTCGCTCTTGATCTCGACCTCGGCCGTTCCTGCTCCGCAGTCCGCTCTCGCTCTTGACCCCGACCACGCTCTCCATCCTCCACGGGGACCACCATATCCGTAAATGCCTTCTCCGGCATGAAAGGTCTTTGAACCCTCCTCGCACCACCTAGAATCCTCTCCTTGCCACCACTCGGCGCAACAGCAGGTTCCCCAGTAGATCTGAAAGGAACAGCCATAGCAGGTCTCATAGCCCCACCACCTATTTGACCCGTGGCCGGTTGCATGGTAGGCGCAGGATGCGTAGGCCGCATGGGGACAGGACGACTGGGATTCCGAGGAACGGAAATGCTTTCGAGGTGATCTCCGTTCCTGTCGTAGGGTCTGGATTTCGAGGCTGCTCCGCTCGATTGTGAGGAGGTCCCCTGCGGTGGATTTTGTAAGGGAGGCTGAGGACGTGTGGCTTGTGCAGAAGTGGGCCGTGAAGGTGGTCTGGACGCAGAAACAGATGTTGCACTTGACTGTTGAGTCTTGCCGTTGACCGCTGTACTATCGGATGCCGCTGATTGAGGACGAATGGGAACGGCCACTGGAGGACCCATGTCTCCTCGTGGCCTTTCCCGTACTCGACCATCTCGTGCCGCTGCGGTCCACTTCTTGGCATCCTTTGGATTAGATGATTTGGCAACGTGGACAACTTCGGCTTCGCTTGCACTTCTTAAGTGGGATGGTGGCTGAAGCGGCACGGTGGGATTAGATGATTTGGAGGAAGGTAGAGCAGACGTTGATGATGATAGGGTATTCATACGAGATGGTACTGAAGATGATGAAGTAATGTTGGAGGTGTGTGTAGCTTTGGACGACTTAATATCCAGATATTTCTTCGTGACTGGAGTCAGAGGGTCGATAAATCTGCCATAGATTAACATCAGTATCGTACACTTTCACGAAACGTGTGTAGACACGTACGCATCCACTCTACCCGGGAGGAGAATTTTGTAAGCCTCAAAGATTTTGCGGCTCCCCCGACGGACATCAGCGTTTGCATCCCTCGCCGTAGTACGAATGACAGCTTCGATGTCCTCCGCTCGCGCCTGTGTCTCCAGATCCGGTGGATTGAAGCAATTCATACATGCCAGCACAGATTCAGTTGCAACTATTCGGAGCGACACGGATTTATCTGTTACTGCCACGTGAAGGTGGCCCAGAATCGATGGAAGCTGGGTATTCTCCAGAACAGCAAGTATGCATATCTTGGCTCGTGAGATGCTAAGCTTGCTCGATCGTGTTGCAAGTGCTAGTAATTGAGGGAGGAATAGTGGTAGTAACGGTTCGAATGTATGTTGAAGGCCGGTGGCCAATTCTGCGATAAGGTCCACAGCGGTGCCAGAGAGCCGTGAGCGTTCTGACAGTATGGATCGATTTATGGGTCGTGAGAGGAGCTTGATAGACGCGACGAGATCTTTGGGAAATGAACATGCTCCACCCTTGACCACGGCGGTGAGGAGCAGGATCCCATTTGAGATCTTGTCCCATGTTTCCTCCGTCTCTTCCAGTGCCAAGATCTCCCGTATAGGTCGTAATTCTCGGTCAAGATCCTCTGGTGAGTTGCACTAAGTAGAATGTGAGTAGAGCAGCGGGTAAGACTGAGGAAACATGCCTGAATTGTGGACGGAATTTTTGGCGCCATGAGTAGCTCAAGGAGGAAGTCGGGAGCCGGTCACATGCGAATTCCAACTTGTCACGTCGCGTAAATAGGTCACGTGCCATTTTATCACGTGCTCTTGACTTCTAGTGTCTTTCCCGGCCCGCCCCGTCCGGTAACCTTTGACATCGTATGTCTGGTCAACCCAGCGTTCACCAGCTCTACAAACGCCTTGAAACAGTCGGGAAAGGTGCTTATGGCTCAGTTCATAAAGGAGTTGAGCTCGCTACCGGCAGCATCGTCGCACTCAAGATAATCAATCTCGACACCGAGGACGACGATGTCGGTGATATTCAGCGCGAGGTCGCTCTCCTCACCCAGCTCCGTGATGCTGTCAACATCACCAAATATTTTGGATGCTACCTTGATGGACCCAGAGTCTGGATTGTGATGGAATATGCCAGCGGTGGAAGCGTACGCACACTCATGAAGGCATGCAAGAATGGGACAGTCGAGGAGAGATACATTGTGATCATTGTCAGGGAGGTCCTTCTTGCGTTAAACTATCTTCACAGGATGGGTGTAATCCATCGGGACATCAAAGCGGCCAACGTCCTCGTCACAGCAGTTGGTAAAGTGATGTTGTGCGACTTTGGCGTCTCGGCTCTACTCGTTACTGCTCAATCGAAACGAAACACTTTCGTTGGGACACCATATTGGATGGCTCCTGAAGTCGCACAACCTGCTCCTGCGTACGATACCAAAGCCGACATTTGGAGCTTGGGCATCACAATATTTGAAATGGTCACTGGAAGCCCTCCGCACGCACATCTTCAGGACATTAAGGTTGTCCAGCTAATTCCTCGATCCAAAGCCCCACGCCTACTTGAAGGGCAGGGCAGCAAAGATCTTAGAGATTTTGTTGCGATCTGCTTAAAGGAGTTATCTGCCGATGTAAGTGACCACGGCATCAACCATTTGGCGCCTTCGTAACAATTTTATGACAGCGCCCCACTGCTGATGATCTCACGAAGACCAAATGGATTAAGTCGACCGTGAAAACACCTGTATCTATTTTGAAGGAATTTATTTTACAATATGAATCCTGGCAACAAGCAGGGGGTACGAGAGCAAGTATTGCTGATCCGTTACCTTGGGAAGAGGAGGAGGAAGACGAGTCCGTTCATCCCTTTCAGCTGTAACTCCGATATTAAACGCTTACATTCTAGGCTGCGAAACCCTGTTCCAACTGATGATGAAAATCCCTGGGAGTTCGATACAGTTCGAGGACGATCATCAATTGACGATACATCTGCTAGACCGTCTTTAGAGTCCAATTCATCCTTCGATGGAGGTTCCAGAGACCCAACCAGGCGGCCGGTAAATACATCTAGAGTGCCCGCATCCCTCCGATCGCTATTCGACGACGAAGCCCAAGCAGACCCATTTCGCATGGGCTCGTCATCCCTCGCACGCAGCAACTCGCCAACCCCTCCTCAATTCCTTTCTTCATCTCCAGCCAGAGATCGCGCTGCGTTCAAGCGAGGGTTAGAGCAAAACGGGGACGATCATCCGACTGCACGCCAAACCGATTTCGCATTCCCACCTCGCACCTCAACTCCGCGGAATAAGACAAACGTTCCGAGTTCGTTACCGAGCTCTGAGGACGAGGGAGTGACGTTGTCTCCTCCTAGAAGGCGTGTGCCTCCACTTGGTCCAGGCATTCCGCGGGGTATAGGTGGAGCTACGATATCTTCTTCCTCGTCTTCGTCATCGTTAGCCTCTATCATGTCAGATACGGATCACTCAAATTCAGCAACTGTACGTCCGGGGCTACCCAAGCCCACGCCGACTTACAGAGAAGTGCGGACATCCCGAGGCGTACCTGATATATCGATTCCTCCGACAACGCCTCTGAATCCCAGTGTAGACTTACCATCAATTTCACCTACTAATGATCCGACACCACCTGCTGAAGTTGCTCGTGCTCCCATCGTCCCACTGCCCACCAATCCGCGACCTGCATTCAATCGCAAGAGGAGTCAAAGTAGTGCAGCAGCGACGTCGTCAGGGCGTTCTGGCCAGGCTGCAGCCCTTCCCAAGGACTTCCACTTTCCTCCCGTTCCTTCACGGCCGGGACAGAGTTCCTCTCGGCCACAGGCTACCGAATCGAGGGACAAGGTATTGTCGCCTTCATATGCGGGTGGAGCACCGAAGAGTCCAGTAATGCATCAGAGCACCCACTCCCTTGACAACTCCAGCACTTCCCTCAGCCTTCGACGGCAATTTGACTCGATATTCCAACAGAATAATGGAGGAACTAGCCTTGGCCTTCCACCGTCACTGTCGCGAGCCCACAGTGCCAATGCCTTCGTTGAGAACAACGGGCAAAGACCTGCGACCGCCCCACAAGATGCGGACTCCGCAAACCTCAGCGCGCCGAAGCGTCGACCGAGTCTGAATCGGCAGGCAAGCGTGGCAGTGATGGAGACTGTCCAGAGTCCGTTTGGTTCTTCATCTAAGCAATTTACGCCTGGCGATTATCCATCTTCTGGACCTTTACATTCCCCGACGGTTGGTTTGAAAGATGTGCTGAAGTTGCCGACACTGAGCTCGGAGATCCATTTGGGAATCTCGGACCTGTTGCCACCGTCTCCGTCTGTTGCATCCCCGAACGCGCGCGCGTTCCCTCCGGGACCTAGTTCTCTCAGTACGAGTGTGGTGCCAGGGGAAAAGAAGCTTCATTCGCCTCTAGACAAACCAGGTACTCTATCTTCGTCGCGATCCAATGACGCTTTACAACCATCACCGGAAAACCATGCCGTTCTTGCCATCGACTCCTCGGGTCCCTCGGGTCCCTCGAGTCCTTACAATCCCGCAGAGGTGTCGCCATCCATGCAACATCCACCCTCTAGCTCATCATTACTAGGTCCAACGGTTCGACCACTAGACTTCGGAAGTTTAATGATGACACACGATGGGACCCATAACGAGTTGTCACGCACCGTGGACGAGCTTGTCCAGTGGCTCAAGGTGGTGGACCTCGGTTTGTCAGGTATTCTGGACAAGGCTGGTGATCCTACGAACGGTATGTTCTCGGAACTGGAGCAGTTCGAAGAACACACGCATGGACCCGGTCTTAACGGCGACACCAGTCTTGACGAGCAGATGGAGGCAGAGCTGTTAAGCGGTGTCGATCTCCACGAATACATGAATCTGGATGGGGAAGAGGACGGGGAAGATGAAGATGACTCTGAGATGATCATAGACGATTATCAGCTAGACACGATGACATTCACGCCTCAGGACGATTCTCATAGCACGGACTTTCCCCACGAACATTCACCGCCAGTGTCATGACCGGAATTCATGTCCGTTTTGATCTGTCGTTCTACAATAATCACACCGTCGTCTTTCAGGAACAGTCCATGAAGCGACGCGTTGCTAATAATATGCACTCTTACCACCGTCTGACAGACGTTATTCTTAGGACATCAATGGAACATCGGCATGGGGTCTCCCGCGAACTTGCCAAACTTTCCTCCGTCAACGTTTCATTTATTCAGTTCTACTGAGTTCTATTTTCTTCACACATGGCCTCCGCATCATCACAGTACCGGACGTGGATCAGGACCACATTTGCGTGGATTTCGCTCCGTCCTCAAATTTCCCAAAAGGCAATCATGACGTCGTCTTCTCCGCGCACCTTAATGGTTACCCGCGCCATCCCAATTGAATCTTCGCCAATAAATGAGAGCTGTCCGCCGCCGAGCGTCCAGACCATTCGTGGAGCAGTCCAGACCTAGAAACGTTCGTTCGAAGCATCACTTGGTAGTGCGTCATCGAACCGGCGCATATAAAAGCCATTACCTTCGAGACAGTTTCCCCCTGCCTGGTCATTCTGACCGCTTCTGCAAATTTGATTCCAGGGTGTTGAAACCAACCTCGGGGCCCACAGTTTCGCTTGCGGTTGACACTGCTGGACTTTCCACTGCTGGACCGCCCCTCATAATGCTCCAACTCGAAGTTGGTGGTACCTTTGCCTCTGTTGACAGCTCAAAATTTTCAGCCTTGTGTCAAACCTTCTTTCATTTGGTAGAGCCATACATCCTTCCTCTCGCAAGATCGTCAGTGTTCCATCCGATGACAATTTTGCCTTATTTTGGTGTCCAATTAATCCATAATTCGGTCTATTATCGACTCACATCGATGCAATAGTACCGCAATGTCGAATGAGCACCGCATGCGTCATGATGTGCAAAACTTGACACTGATGGTATCGACATGACTTGTTCAAAGTTGGCTTGATATTCAGTTCTTCTTCGCTACAGCTCATCGCGCCGACCCACATCATGTCCTCGAGGTGAACAGGTGACCGTCAGGTCTCCGAAAAGTTGATCCATCATGACCAATTCCTGACGTCGTATACCCTCAATTAGATGCTCGGACGACTCTTATCGTCAAAATCCTGATCGTACCGCTTCGCTACAGGAAGCAGTGGAGCACAATATTAAGGCGACTCATCTCGGAGTTCAACGTGACAATGGCGCTCACTGTTCAAATCCCCGTGACACAGCCTAATCATGGATACGCCGCAACAGGTGGTTGGATATCGATGGGCATGCTTCCGGAAGGGTGGTGTGGATTTCGGCAGTGCTTTGATCTACCTCTGATCGATCGATCTAGTCGACTGTCCTCTCATCTTGCAAGACGCGGACTGCAACCCGCAATCCGTTTTCATCGTAGGTCATGTATGTATGCAGGGTCGCCGCGTCGCAATGAAGCCGGAAGCATATCAAATTCCTCGACCTTTCTCACTCCACATTCACGCGGTGACATCCTGGGCGTTGGCAAACAAGGCGATGCACCATGGTAGCACACTGCCGCGCTAAGCAACTTTTTCCAGTCCCTCCCAACTTTTATTTTGCTCAGCTATTGTCCTTCTCAGAGTAAGTGTGGCAACAACTGATTCATAGTTCGGATCGGATGATCCGCCTGACACTGGCGGTGGTTGTTTTCAGGACTATGAAAGACCACATAGCGAACACATGTATTGACGATTTGACTGTCGGGCAGACGTCGCGGGCTCCTGAGTTGAAACAGATAAGGAAGCATTTCAGTTCCATACTTCGATCACAGCGTTCGTGACGGTTTGTCCGGGATGACCATGATGACGTTCACCAACTCCACCTGTGCCTGACTTCGCTCACTCCATTCTCCCGAGGAGGCCGTTAAGCGCGAACAAATTGGATGCTCAAATCCCGAATCAGGTTTATCGGTGTAGGTGAATCAGCTCTGCAAGCGCTTCCCGCGAATGTGTCTGAAAGAAGAAAGGTGTGTGACGCGTGTGACTTGTTACATGAATGCCAGTGCGACGATCGTTCCCACAGCTCCACTCGAACATCCCGTTCATTGGATTGCCGCCCCCCTGGAATTGAATCCACATCATACGTGAAAATCACGAGAGGGTATGCCACGCACTATCCGGCACGGAAATCTAACTGCGAAAGATTCGCGCGATCATTCGACGTCACTGCAAGTCTACCGACCAGTTCGCAAACCTCGGGCATATAAACCAACGCATACATGATCTCACCATCCACTCCACCATGTCCTCCTCTGGATCGTCTGAGCGGCGGTCGTCGAGCATTTCAGATATGGACGCGTCGATGCCACCAAAGGGCAATCGAGGTACTAATCAGATCTCGGGATGCAAAAGTTAAGGTGGTTAATGTTATCCGCAGCATGCGATCAATGCCGACGTACAAAGACCAAATGTATTCGAAATGACAATGATCACGAGACTTGCGCGAACTGTGCTTCGTTTCGCATCTGTGGGTGTATTTCCTTGACATTCTAAGAATTCGCTGGTGAACATGCTTGCGCTTTGTAGCGTGTACATATTTAGGTAGGCGCATCGTTTCTGACAACTAAACTGTTGCAAAATTCGTATAACCCAGATCCGAGTTACAAAAGAGGGCCACCGAAGGGCTACCTCACAGCTGTTGAAAAACGTCTTCAGCAGGTCGAATCGGTACTGGGAACCATCGTTGGATCACCCGATGCCCGAGCCCAGGGTGTTGTGAATGATCTGCGCTCAGATGAGCTTGCACGCGAGATAATTAACCGCGTTGACCGTGGCCCTTTTGGACCGAATGGCAGAAATGCCCGGCAATCCGGTCTGACTAGAGAAAGTTTTCTAAATGCGGTATATAATGAGTCGAGCCAGAACAGCAGGACAAACCGGCAATCCAGAGCGGCTAGGGAATATGTTTCTTCGCATCAAGGTCCACAAATTCTTGCTTTTGAATTCAGCCTTACTTGATCGACTCATGTTCAACCATCCAGACGCTCTTTGTGAACCTACCCCGGAGTGGCAGGAGCGTCTTGGGCAACAGTTGGAAAGAAATGACAGCGGCCATGCGATTCGGCGTTCTATCTCCCATGCACCCCAATCTGCACAGCCATCTGGAGGTCATCACGGTCATGACGACCGTCGCCCGAATAAGATGTTGAAGACATTCGATCATCGAAGTATTTCAACCGGTACACTGACGTCTCATGCCGAATCGAAAACCAGCGATGACTCTTCTAGTGCGTTCCGTCGTGTACATACAGACATTAAAGTTTATGCCTTCTGTAAATCTTAAGGTGATTCGGGAGAAGGCGACGAGGATGGTTTTTTTAACCGCATGGGCTCTTTATCCCTGGATGAGAATAACCAGGTGTGTGTTGTTATATTTAAAAAACGGAGGAGCGATGATATATTTAATTTCGACCAGATCCGATATCACAGTGACGCTAGTGCCCTACCGCTTCTCAATCTCTTCTCCGACGGCGGAGCGAGGTGCGTTGGCGGAACGGTTATCTTTTCTGGCTTGGTGTAACCTGGACTCAGAATGCCACCAATGAGTCGACGGTGGTCCCCCGAAGAGGACAACGCCGCTAGAAGGCCTATTGACGACTTCGACAATGAACAAATGCCATCTCCAGAGAAGCAGGACTTCTTGCTCGACCTTTACTTTACTTATGTTCACCCGGTACTTCCTGTGATACACAAGGCATCGTTCTTGTCGGATTACAATGCCATGTGAGTAAATCCACTTACTTTTGTGCAATGAATTTGACTGTGGATGTATAGCAAAGCGCACAGCGGGTGAGTCTAGTCCTCACTCACACAACCCTTTTATCAATTATGGTCCGCATCCGCTCCAGCGTGAATGGTCATGTTCATGCACACCCGCCACTTTTGGCAGAAAGACGCAGAAACGTGAAGATGCTGTCCCTCGCCATGTTCACTATCGCCTGCCGATATTACGATAACGAGTTGCCATTACCATCACCCGGCAGCATGTGGGAGGCGGGTTGTGAATATCTAGGTTGCCTGAAGCGGATGCTCGGTCAGTTTGCGCAAAAACGTATTGCCAAATCTTTGACTAAATATAGCCATAGGCGCCACATATTTTCAGTCATGCATCTCTACATGCCAGGTGCTTCTCATATTGGCTTATCGAGAAGGCGGTATAGGTACGACAAACGTCGTTTACATGACCACACAGCTGATGAGATTTTTCAGGCTCCACTGAACAAGGGTGGCTATTCCTGGGTATGTCCCTTCGCCGTAAGAAAGCACTTCTGTGGTTAATTAATTAATAGGAATGGCGGTTCGAATGGTATGCTGCGCCTAATGACAACGAGGGAAATACAGATTATTTACGATTCAATTGCAGGGACAAGCGCTCGGTCTGCATCGTGCTGCAGATGGGTGGCAGCAAAACGGGCGAGACCTATTCACTCCTGCGCAGAAACAGGAGAGGAAACAGGTTTGGTGTGCTTGCAGCATTGTAGACAAGTGCGTTCTGTCGGCTGATGTTCCACGCGATTGGACAATGTTTTACCTGATCGTTCCAGGTATATGTCCATATTTCCTGGTACGATCTTCAAGTTTCGAACCGTAGAAAGGTTGTGAAAATACTACAATTATCTAGGACGCCCCGTTGCAATTCGAGAGCGAGAATTTGATACTGGCTTGCCCAGTGAAGATGAGGTAATAACCTTCGGTCGGCCTGTTGTGCTCATACAACGCTGAAATTTGCTGCTCAGCGAGACGAGGTGGAACAGTGGCAACCACATCGAAGCGTTTCGCAAAGAGCACGTTATGGTCCAGTGGTTTCTCATACCTTAAGCTGCTTCAATGCTGCCACGACGCTTTGTAAGCCCGTGTTCCCAATGTGACGGCGGGAAAATCGAGACCGAAGCCGTTTCCTTGTTCCCATAGCCATCATACAGGGCTGCATCGTGGATCAGATTTATCCTGTTCGTAAGACACCCAATGCGCGTCAAATGAAGGACCTCTCAGGCTTGGAGACTCGTCTCGGTCAATGGTATCGCAATCTGCCCAAACACCTTCACTACGACGTGTCGAACAATTCGCCTGTCCCACCACCTCACATTTTGACTCTACACGTGCAATACTGGTGTAGCGTCCTCCTCCTCCATCGTCGATTGTGAGTGTATTATGGCTCTATGCACTCTGTCGCCTTAATGTCACACGCGCATCCCCAGCATTCCCCATACGTGGCAGTGAGTACACAACCAAATCTTTTTCCCCTTACGGGCTAATATCGGAACCAGTGCCGAGCGACCAGGTAGCCAACCAGCACCACAGTCACCTAGGAATACCGAGTCCTCGAAAGCTTTTGATCTGTGTCGACATGCCGCTACCAAGATTACAGACATCGGTATATGCTTCGCTTCGTTAAACTTTTTCCATAAACTCCTGTCTGCTTAGTGACAGTTTATTCGGCAACATTTTGTCTTCGGAGGTGCCCGGCATTTTTATCAGCCTATCTCTTTAGTGCTGGGTAAGGAAATCTTGTTATGTGCCTATTCAGTTATGCTTAAGAGCGTCGCGGAAGTGTAATGCATATAGCAACTCGTGCGTCCATACATGTGTCATGTTGATATCTGTCATGACATTATGTTGTCAGTTTCGTCGAATCCTTCCGACGCACAATCTAGTCGTGGCCTCCAGCAAGCGCTGAGCTCGATGCGAGCCATGGAGGTATGAGTATGAGAACCGAGCGTCTTCTGAAAATTTAACAGGTATATAGGTGGTGTGGCCAAGTGCAGTTAGGGTTCGAGAACTACTCAGTGGCGCAAAGCTTCGCGTTGAAATACCGAAACAAATTCTGCGACCGGCCGACCAATGCAGACGAGAAAGCGAAACCGGTCTGCATAAGCCGCAGTCCTCCCCGTCTTGTGTCATCGCCAAACCACGACCACACGCACCCATAGTGTCATACACTCCGAGTGCAGCCGAACGAGATATGAGCACGCGCCTCATGGCTCATATGCTCGGTCTTGATATTCCCTATATTGAACCCTCTACTTGTTACCACTACTATGGCGTGCGCGCATAATCTACATTCAGTGTCGTTTGGAAACTCTAAGTGAGTATCGCACACCCTCGCATATGCTCGCATCATAACGAATTAAGCTCGTCAACCAACAGTACCAATTAATTTCACACCTACCTATCATAGATCCTACATGATCTAGTGGGAGTAGTTTTGAATTCTCAAGGTAAAATTTGTTCAATTATGTCCTTCATGTTGATTGCTGACCAGTCTCCCATGTAGGACGAAATCTTCTATCCACCACCGCCGGGGTTAACTTTACACACATACGCTAATGCGACGATGTTCGATTACGCTATTTGACGGCGCTAGCTTGTCACCCACACACGAATGGACGATCGGACAAACTTTAATGCTGCGTATAGTTCTCTGATTTTCAGGTCTTCATTGGAGTCACGAGCGTACCTGGAACAGATCTGTTGGAAGGCTGGTTTACAGTAGTCTATTATACACGTTGAGACTACGCTTACATGCGACATAGAATTACGGCGAAAATATATATACACGGTTACGCGGGGTTTCTGGTCACGAGAAATGGCGAATCGTTTTTTGTTGACTAGGTGTGGGAGCAGGCTTATATCATATAATTTACGGAGTCTTTCACGAACTAGTCATGGACAAAATGGATGTGGGCAGAACACAAAAAAATGTAGTCTAACCTCCACCCCAATAATGACCACGTTTGGGTCGCGTATTCCCCTCGAACTTGTTATTTGGTGTCTCAGTACTGTTGTTTGATTCAATAGCAATGTACGTATTGCGCAGAATCCAGCAATATTTAACGAGTAGGTGTTCTCGCTGAGTTCTCATAGTAGGTGGACCTTGTGGCGTTCTGGCTCATCCATACCCGACACGTCGGGCAAAGCTGCTCCCATGTTTTTGTTCTGTGCGTCTCTCGCAAATACCTGGTAGATACCAATACGGTCACGGTTCACAACCTGAGGAAGTGTACTCGAAGCCACTGACTGATGTTTGCAATTTTCATTGCAAAGCTCTCCTTCGCCGGGAGGGGCTATGGTGGAATTTATGAACCTCGGTCGGCATGGACATCCGTGGAATGGTGAGCAGAGATCCTAAAATCCCTTGCGTAAGAAAGGGAAAGAAAATGCTACAAGACCGTACCACCCCGCCGTGGGTTTTGATTTCAATGATGCAACCACAGGCATACTGATCAAGGGTATAGATGGTCAACGTGCACATAGCGGCTTTCGATGGAGAAACACTGTTAGGATTCAGATCGCATTTATAGGTCTCTCCAGCTGGTTGACTGCATGCCATTGGGACGAAATCGAGTCCTGCATGTGACTACACTTTCTCCGTTATCCAAATGATGTAGAAATATGTCTTGGCCGATGAAAGCGTAGTCGTCACAGGATCTTCATTTGATTTCATTTTCGTGAGCGGCCCAATCGCTCACACCCCGCGAGTTGGCAGATTCCCGGGCTTCTGGAGCAAGAGAGATAACCAGGAAAATTTCAGGATCACTGCAAACTCGGGTTTGTAGCTTCATGCGTGCTTGGGTGGCAGTATGAGTTCTGCCGCGAAGAAAGGAATGTGAATAACAGACGAGCGGGATGATAAGAAGGCCAGGCATATCTCGGTGAGTTGGTGCGCCGGACGCAGCTGAGATAGGTCTGGTGATCAAGAAATGCCCACTACGCAAGACACGCCTCTCAAGACATTGTTTCATTTAAATCGACTCAATGGCGATGCTGATTCTTGCCAATCAACTTCAAGCAGACTCTCGGCAGAATCTCTGCCGCGGAGTAAGGTCGATGCATTCAATGACGACACGGGCGAGATGCAACCGCGTGCCTTCATTTCGCTTTCGGACGAAGGCATGAGATATTGGCGTGCTTTCGTGGCGAAAAAGGGACGTGTCCAATCAGCACCCACAAGATGCGGACAGATAATACAATACGCATTACGTGACGCTCTAGCATGGTTTAGCTTGTCCCAGCCTGGGAACGAGGCTTTGTTTCGTTTTGCACGCATTCTATAAGTGACAATTTAGAACCGTCGTTCACAAAGCATCTCTGTAAGAGTGAATTAGTTACGCTAAATGTGACAATTGAACTTATGGCATACCACAGGCAGACTGAATACGAACACCGGATTTGCCCATGAATTAATGTCTCGAAAGGTATCTTGAGCATCAAGGCTGATTATAAAGGACTGCGCGTTTGAAAGAAAAGAATCACGGGTTTGGGTAGCGTAGGTGTGAGTAACTGCGGAAATTGAGCAAGCTCGCATTTTGAACGTGTTCTACCAATTGTCTCCGACGCCATTGCTCAGTCGCTCCACAAATCCAAGTTTCATGGCCGACGACGGTGAGTTTCGAAGGTTTCCGAGCAGGACTGCCGGAGCCACCAGCTCTAGCGCGGAAGACGTAACGGGAAGATGTTCGCCGAAAACTCGCGGAGTCCGAAATTTTCAGGGGAACGTATGATATTCAGACTCATAGTTATGTCAACCAACTTGCACTGAATGTTCAGATCACTGTTAACAATCGACATCACGCGAAACTACATCAAATTGCCTTATCCCTCAACAACGATGGGTTCATTTCCTTCTGATCTTGCCTGCGTGGGTGGTTCACGGGGCGAAGGGATGCCTCTACCTTCCGAGATGGACTTCAGACGCTTGAGGAGTTCTGCAGCTTGGGTGACCTCTTCCGCGTTGCTCGTTGCCACGCGCTCCAGATATTCTTTTGCCAGAGTGAGGTCTTTTCCACCCTTCTCCATATGAAACTGCGCAACATATATGCAGCTGCGCGAATATACGTGCACTTGTTTGCCTGCACGTCGAAGTCAGTGCCCCCTTTTTAAATGAAGCGGTGGCGTTTGTGGCACCTTCTGCACGAGAAACTTCCACGACACGTTGGTGGTATGACGCTGCTTCTGCGTACTCCTCGACATCGTCGTGTAATTTCGCGAGTTTCAGGTTTATCGGCGTTTCTCGAGGATCGGCACCTATTAGAGCGCGCTTGTAACACTCGATCGCCTCTCTCGGCCTGCTCAGTCACATCAACCCAGCACGATCGATTTGTTGCGACGAATTGTATCGCACCTGCCCATTTCTTCGTAACACATTCCCTGCGCTTGCCAAACGCGAACATCGTATGGTCTTCGAGAAGGGGTTCGGTAAGTCGATATCAAAATGTGTGGGTCAATGGCGACAGACCTTAGAGCTGTTGCTCGCTGGTAATAATGCAACGAATACTGGTGCATGTTTAACAGTTCGTAAGCTTGACCAAGTCCGTACCATGCGCGATAGTCCTTTCTGTTCACATCTGTAGAAAATTATATAGCGTCCGCCGCAGCGCCAAAGTGGAAGGCGTCATACCAATTGCCCTGCGATATGCTTCAATCGCTGCATGTGAATTCTTCATCTCCACGTATTCATGTCCCATGAGGGTCCATGCGGGAAGGTAAGACATATCGAGCTCTGTGGCACGACGGAAGTACGCAATAGCTTTCTCCTGGTCAGCTCGCAGGGAGTAATGGTTGCCTGGATCCCACGTAAGATTATCCTCCAACAGGGAGGGGACATACTAACCGACAAGGCAGCACACTTCTGGTCTATCTTTATCGATTGCTAAGAAATGGTGGGCGAGTTTCGACAACTTCGTTCGGTTCTCCGCAACATACAGAATGTCAGAGAATATGTCGATGTCATCCATTCTATATGGATCTAACGCAACGATCTGATCGAACTGCGCCTCAGCCTTAGAGAAATCTGAGAGGAGGTCAACAATGGGTTAGGAAGTCATACTCGAATGTGCGAACCGTGGAGATGGTAGAGCACGCAAGCTCTGAGGCTCATGATCCATGTACTGTGCGGGAACATGTCTGGCCCCAACAGATTGTCACAAAGCGCTAATTCATTCTCTTGAGGCTGTTGTAAGTCATTAAGCGTCTTGATCTGAAAGCAGTGAACCAGTGGGTGGGTTGGAGGAAGTGAAATGAGCGTTAACAAAGACGCTAGCTTTTCATGGTTTTGTCAAGGATACCATCAGTCGAAACCTGCTCGGGGGAGCCCACCTCATCACTATCACCAACACAACTTCCAAGCAAACGCCACGCCGACCAGTTCCATGGATAGGCAGATATTGACAGCATCAGTGCCTCGATCGCCTCGTCCCGGCGAGAGGTGCGCTTCAATAGTAATGCCTTCCTACACTATATGAGAAATGCAAAGAAACGAGGGCAACCCCGGCCGACGTACATGAAAAGCAACCAAGGATCAGTCGCGTTTTGAAGGGAGCTGAGGATTTCCAAGAGCGAGTGGTTTATGGGTGTCGCAGGTTGATGAGGGTTTTTGTCTGTTTCGTTTGTTATTTCAATGGGTCTAACTGATTTTAAGGAAAAACGTACGATGAAATTGAACTAAGGTTTCGTCGTTTCTTGGTATCAAGTACATCAAAGAGCGTCAGCGAAGCTCACAATCCAAATTATGCCAGTCTCTCAGCGCTTTCTTCTCGGCCGCCTTTTATCTGCCTATATCAAACTTTTGGGAGAGGCGAAAATAGGAACCCAAACACACCAGAAACTCGTTGTAAACTCGTACAAATTGAGCCTTCGCCCCTTTGCATTCCTTCAACACAAGTGCCGCCCGGCTGAATTCTTTTGCATCCGCGAAAGCTCGAGCAGCAAGGAGCGCATCTGAATCCTGATCTTCTAAATACGATTCGCGTAGGTTAGAGTGGCCTGCGGAGTCTTGCGAGGATCGTTTTGAAGTGGGGATGGCGAGAAGCAGTTCAGATGCCCTAAACACATATTCATATCAATTACCAAGAAATGCAACACATATTGCTTACCACTTTGAAGCAAAATACAGTCCTCTGTCTGTACAATCTCTTACCGCTCTTCGTAGGGCTGAAACAACATGAGCGTCCACTTCCATCGTTAAAACGTGACGTGACCTCACGCGACAATCGTGACACGGTTGAGGTCTAAACTGAGCTCAGTGGTGGCTTGTGGGTCCTGGCTGTTGGCTCCTACCGTCAGATTGTGATTACCGCTGGCGATTTAACGCCTTACACCAAAGCCGGATCTGGATTGTTTCTTCGTTTACCCCGGATTGCCCCATTCAAGTTTCGGATTAAAGTTGTGCATTCTCTGGTGGAAAAATGAATTCCGCGCCTGCCAATGTATGCTCCTAATGTTAAACGAATCATTGGGGAGGTTACTGACAATTCTAATGAGAAAATATCCTGTCACTGCACCGTGGAAAGCATAGTACGATCTTTTCGGATGGTCAGGCTCTTCGGACATACACAGCGCCACCGGCGATCAACCCCTTGCCACGGATCTTTCACTGGCATGCCATTTCAATGGACAGTTTCAGACTCGCGCTGGAGACGTTTCAACGTTCGCAACTGACTTGTCTTTCACAGAATTTCTGATGGATGCAATTTGTATCTGCAAAACAGACCACCATGTCGAGCCAACTGAGACAAATTAATGGAGGACTTGATTGGTAACTTCACGACGACTGGATATCTTGTCGGCTCATTCGATCTCTACTGCATTCACGGTTGCTATTCTGCTTGTTCATCAAAACTGCCTTTGATTTTCCGATCTCTCGTTCAGCGTCATCACTACGCTTCATTGCAGAGCGATGTGAAGTGAGTGGTCTTACTTTCTCGAATGACGTGTTTGCTACATGGTTCCCGTCAGCTTACCTCAGATTTAAGGGTTCGTTTGTTATAAGCCATAGCAACGATTCTGGTGAGGTGCTGTTTGACTTTTGAACACTCGGATGCAGCCGTGAGGAGCAAACCTGACACTCGATTGTTTGCACAAACGCAACAACCCGTATACTCCGAGACTGTACATCCTGTTGCCTTTCGATGAGTTCAAATTTACAAACAGCTGGCAAGGAAAGATGTTATGTTTTCGCCCTGGCGACATCGTCAAACAACACATGCTCCTCCTTTCCCCCGAAACACTCCAGGTGTGGTCAATTGCTGCACTGGGCAGCTCAGTCGATCTCGCTTAAGTATATTTCACTCTCGTCGAATGTCCCCAACCCCGGTAACGTGTCAAGATATCCAGTGTTCTTGAGACACTTTGGGTTCTGCAGGTTCATCATGGCCCTCGATATCACAATCACGGATATTCTGAATAAATGGCAACGTGTTGAGCACCGCTTATGATACACATGGAACGGACGTACACGTTAACGAAAGTCGTGCTAAGTCCCTTGAGTAGAGGCTGGCGGCGGCCGGTCAGCATGAGGAAATGGTGGATTAGAATAATCATCGCAATACCGGAGCATACTTGCGCTGTCGTTTAGTTATTCGGATGGAATTTGGAAGGTGTTCAGCTCACCAGAAATGTTAGAATTTGCGACATATTTGCGACGGTCAGTATACTGACACATATTTTAGCAGCTCCCCTGAAGTCGTCTAGTCTACGGATGAAACGTTCGACACCTACACATAATAAATACAACCTAGTATATGTAAGTCACTATCTTCGAGACAGGTAATGATAATCCTTACCATCCCGCAACAATACACGAACCAGACGTCCACCGCCTATTCTCGACAACTTGACTGATTTCCACATGGTTAAAAGTAATATTTCAGTATCAAACACAACAACGCCGACCCATGCGGCTCCATATCCTAGATAAAGTTTGAAAAAATGTATCGCTGAGACGTGTTGTTACAACTCACTGCGTCCTCTGTGGAATGCTGGTTAAACTGTGTAATCAACATTCATCAAAGAAACTCACACAGCATCTTCAATCCTTCCATCACATCTAGTCATGTCCGGCAATGCTGGTGGATTATCACCTGTTGATGCTGTTCTCATAACAGACCACTGCAAAGAAACAGATTCCAGACGTCAAAAGCCAATGCCGTTGATTTTAATATCACGCACACATCCAAAAACTATCACGTAACATGCGGTAAGACACATCAATGCCAGAACACGTCGGCTGCGTTCATACAAAGCATAGGTACGCGTGATGAGGATGACTACCGGGTATTAAGGTTAGATGCCCATTCCAGAGCTTGAATATAATCCTCACTGCCAACAAGTGTTTGAATGGTCATGGACATGAGCTGGTGATATCTCTGAAGAAGGCGACAGCTGAAAACAAGACGACCCTGAAAATTTTTATCGAGTGTTATGAAATTTCACGAACCCCTAGAAACTGCTTGGTTAGTTGCCGGATGCGGATGAGCTATTCGGTATACTTCTGGCGACCAATACGAAAACACTTGAAAAATGACCGGTACATTCCCAATGAGGGTCAGATAGCGGCAGGCAAAAAAGAGACTGGCAGCGAAGGTAATCCTTCTTTTCCAGAAGAAACTGATTTCTTGTTTCATTGTCAAGAGATAATCATAGTACAGAAGTGCTGGTGATTTGCGCCGAGTATGGTGAAAAGGGTGATGGTTTCACTGCAGCCATAAATCCGTACCGAAAGACGCGACCCAGTAATAGTTGTTCGCGATTCTGTGAGTGCGGACGTGAGCGGTTCGCAGGAGCCATACAAAGTGACTGACAACTCAACCACATCCTGAGATGCCAGTGACCCGCCTGACATCGAGTGCGACAGAAAACGCGTGGAAAATGAGACTACCAGGTGGAAAGCAATCGATCATATTAATGGATGCCAGACTGCAGTGTTATATCTGCTTGCGCAATTCATCCAAGTCCGACTCTGCTGAGAATAGCTTATTCTAAATGATCGGATCACCCAAGAAGCTGTCAGAACTATAGAATGTTGATACATCCGTACTGTAAGCCGAGCATTGCAATGGATGATGCACGTTGGATGAAGGGTGTCCGTGGGAATATCATGCATGTTCTGTTGTCAAGTTGCCGCCACTGCCCACATTCTTCTGTATCTCGCAATTGCAATCAGACTGCGGTGCCACTGGCACCTTCTGCGAGCCTTTTCAGGTGAGCTCCCCGCCTCATCATGATTTTGATCAACACCATCGGCGGAAGCACTGGCAGGTGATAACAAGGTGACACGAGCACCAACAGATGCAGATTGGAAGTCACGCTACAATTGCTTACGGTTTCATTTGTTCTCAAAGCAGGGGCCAGTCGGCGGGAAGGTATAGGATGCATGTTCCTGGTACTATGAGTGATCGGGTAAAAGTGGTACGTGGCCCTGGGAACGAGCGCCAACCCGTGTTTGCAGGCTACTACCATCAGCTGTTCACTGAAGCAAAGTTACCTAAATCTACACCCCCTTTGCGACGGCCATGGACCCACTGACCGCTCTTGGTGGGGTTGCAAGCTGTTTGGATCTCATCGACAGAATCGTTTCATTAGTGAAACACGTCCGACATTTTAAGCGCCGTTGCCACGATCTGGAAAGAACGGCCATGCTGCTTGGGGGCATTCTCCGAAGGAACGAATCCTCGATGGTATCTGCAGAATCTGCAAAAAGACTCCTCGCATCCATCACCGAAGTGCAGGTATTTGTCTTGGAATGCACGGAGAAATGGAACGTTTTGCAACAAGCGCGAGAGGTTTTTAAGAACCACAAATATTCGCGGTTGAAGGGAGAGCTTCAGAATTTAATGAATCTAGTGATTTTTGAAACTACAGTGAGTACTAAATAATTCGTTTAATGGCGCGCCATAACACTGTAAGGCGGATACTAAAACGGATGTACATAAAAACGACAAAAAATTAGACCTCATCAACTTCCATCTTCAAGAACAAGGTGAGAACATGCGAGTAGTTCGAGATGAAGTTTCAAGATACTTGAATGAAAAACACTCCTTCAAGATGACTGGGGGCAACAAGAGCTCTCAGTTGTCAATCGCGTTCACCGATGGCGACAAACGCATGAATGTGTCACGGGATACAAAATACCCATTCTCTGGTGTTTTGGAAGGCGTCGGACCCGTGTTTTGCGTAGAGATCAAGAACAGTCTGATGGAGCAGGCAAAGATCAGTACTGGGACAACGAGACTGGTGGAAATATACCGCCGTATTTCCGCCGGTACACTCGTCCAATCGTTTCACGGGATTTGGGAACATGAGAGGAAGACTTACTACGTCATGGAAGATCTGAGAAATGAGCTCACCATCGCCGCGGCGTTGACAACCAATAGACTCCCAGACAGACTAGCCCGCCTTCGATTTGCATACGACGTGGCAAACACTGTGGCATATTTTCATTCCGTTGGTCTTCTTATCAAAGTTATCACGGACGAAACAGTCGTCATTCGAACACTGGAAGGAAATGAAGTTCGACCATGTTTGGCTAACATCGAAACTGCAAGAACAGTACGTTTATTGACAATGTAATTATCCCATTTTCACCTCACAATGCCCGTACTCTCACTGTAGTTCATGGAACCTACCGCCATGACATCATATGATGTTCGCTTTGAAGCGGCCGAATATCAAAGACAACGTATGCACACAAAATATACCGACATATGGAGGCAAGTTAATTCTGCATCTAATTCATCATCTGATCATCGGACAGTCTGGGTGTTATTATATACGAAATCACGACGGGGAATTTTCCATTCTCCACTCCTCCATCGCAGCATCCGGACAAAGCCTTCATTCGACAGAGACTCGCGGATGGATCGCTGCCCTGGGGAGATCAACAAAGAGAAGATGGTTCAGACGATATCTATGCCATCGTTGGGGAATGTTGGAATGCAAGCCCAGCTCTTCGACCGTCGGCATCATATGTTGCTCAAACTCTTCTCGAAATCGTGGCCAGGCACACGGCGAAAACTCCAGAAAGGGATCCCATAGTTTCCCCGGAGCACAAGCAACGCGTACTAGAGGTAATAAGGGCATCGAGGGACGGGAAGCGCGGCGAGCATATTGCGATGGGCAGCGTGGTGGCTCTTCGTCGGTCAGTCGAACGAGACATGGACCCTGTCAGTTCGTTTTTGCTCGGCGCTGCAATTTGGTATGAGCTGCCACCGGGCGGCGTCCATGAATACGAAGACCCCGAATCTTTTAGTATCCAACCGCGCGAAGGTGATTTCGCCGTCCTCTTCTCCAACTCAATTTGAGAATGCTGACTGGTAGTGACTGCGACTCAGTCAAGCGCGCCCGCGAAGCATTGCAATACTTGGAAGGTGCTGTCGATGCCGGAATAGATGAAGCGCATAAAGAAACTGCCTTGGCATATGCGTCTCTAGCACGTCACTATCTCCATGCCAGCAAGAACACTGACATTTAGCCGGAAGATCCTTTTGTATTCCCAAACGACATGCGAGTAACGCAAATAATGTCCCCGTTGAATTATTGAAAAGAAACTTTTTGCTCGAAGTACATGAGTCGTTTATGCAGGATCAGAATACAGCTCTGTGGTGTACAGGAAAGTAAAGTCATCCGATTCAGTTGGAAGTCCATGATGGTCATGCATTGCCCACTCCGCCTTTCCATCCTTAATATCTGCCTCTAAGTCCTCCAATAACAATGCAACCCGCTTCATGTCCGGTCTTTCGTTTGGATCCGATGACAGACAATTTTCTAACACTTTTTCAAGTATTGTCGGCACACCACGATTGTCTGCATCTCCTGCGGAACATGTTTGTTCGCGCATGTGAATGATGTGTTTTGCGATGACCCCGAATGAGTAGACGTCGACCTTCGTAGACCACTGGCAACCTCCTTCAACCTCTGGCGGCATATGGACCAATTTTGTATATTGAACCTGACGTAGCAACGGCTCCTTCACTCAGGCGGCTGCCCTCACCCAAATCGATGAGCAGGAACTTGTTTTCGGAGACTTGCTCATTTGGATAAAATTGTTTTGTAACCACAATGTTTCCAGGGTGAACGTCCCTACGCAAATTATATTCAAAGCAGGTCATGTTAGCGCGTGTGGCAATTACAATTATACACAAACTTCTTACCCGTGCACTATGCCTCGTTTGTGGAGCTGATCTAGCCCACCTGCAATCGAACTCAGAGAATCTACAACTAACATCCAGCTGTTTATCCCGGAGACTGTCTCGAATTCATTGTGTAAGAAAGCCAACAACGTGCCTTCAGACGCTCTCTGAAACACGAAGAATATCCTCTTTGTCACATCTGAGATTGGCGGCTTGTCGTTCGCTAGTATCTTGCCCATCTCGTCCACGGCGAAGGCCGTTGCACCTAGAAACGTGACGCACCCAGCACCTGCCCCGACTAGGGCTTGAAATGTGATATCCAACTGTCAAGTTGGCCCTGAGTGTTCCAAAATATTTTCTGTCGATCTGATTTTCACTCACCTCTCGCAAGGATTTCCTGATACCATCAGGTTCACCGAATTTTGGATGAACCTGCTTCAAAACGACAGGAACCTCCGATTCACTGGGTTGCATAGTACACAAAAACGCTGGAGGTTGTGTCCAGGTTGCTCCGTATACAACACCATTTTCTCCTTCGCCGAGGGGGTCCGTGGAAATGGAATGGACATCGTGAGGATCTATATACCGCAGAACATGTTCATAGCGCATTTGATAGTCATCTCCAAGAATTGATTTGATTAGTGCAAAACTTTCCGTCTCTCTGACCCTCTGCTCAACGATATCACGGAAATAGGTTAGTGCGGCGCCTTCACTATGGTGCCTCTGGCGGACGCGGAAATGGATCCCAGGAATGGTTTCAAGAACGTAAAGCTGATTTTCAGCAGGATTAAACGTAAGGCAACAGACATTCTGGTGCAAATTCAACTATTAGACATTGCATTGGTTGGCACATGGAATCACGAGTGAACGAATCTCACCCAGTGCTCCCAGTATTTTCTTAGCCCATTAACAAATTCGCTATCCTCCAAACGTGTGGCCCTAAAGATAACTCGATCGCGCACAGAATGGCCAGGGAGATGCCAACCGTTGGCAACGCAATATTGGTATACTTCATCTTCGGGATGGAAGTGATGTGACTCAAAGAATTGGAAACTTTGGGGCTTCCATAATTTCCACTGTGAGGTCGTAGTTGGATTTACGGATGGTGGATTTTCGCTGTATGGAAGCGTAATGTCGATACCCTCATCTTCGAGGTCGAAGGTAGTAACAGACTCAAGCTCTTCCCAAGGCACCATCTCAACATAACAGCGTGGATCTTCCAGAGGCCTACTAGCGCCGTACAACGACAACAAATAATGAAGGTATTGATTAGAAAGTTCACCGTCCGCACCATGTTCAGGTTCTATATGAGCCATTTCGGCGATTGCTTGCCGATCAACGATTTCAATCTGTGTGTCGTCGGGCGAGAATGCTTTCTTCGGAATTTGATTCACCGTGAACTTCTCCAAGAAGCTTGGGGTCGTCATGAAAAGGTCTTCGACGAGCTTGGCATTTCCTGGGCGCCTACAGGATAGGCTGAACTGGTGGACCACTTTCCAAACATCATACTGAGAGTCGCGGTCCAAGTCGCCTGAAAGTACGGTATGAAGCTGAGACTGGGAGTCAGAGAGACTCATCTGAATGATTACATCCCAGTATTTGAGATCCTCTTCTGGGGGTGCTGCAAGGATGTTAGGAGGTGGATCGCCTACAAAGGTCTCTGGAAATTCGGGATTGTAATCGTACAGCATTTTGGTCCGAAATAAGCATTGATTCGTTCCGCCATCCATGCTCTTGAGCCAGTGGATTGCATCGGTAAGGGATCTTATCATATCCCCGCCAAACTCTTCGAGAACATCACCTCCCTGTGATTCCCTGAGCATTGAAACCACCCGAGCCGCCCATTTCCAGCCTTGGAACAGATGGTCGACGAGGAAATGATCTACGTCTTGGTCCAACTTGAAAGATAAACCGTGTTCAGAAAATTTCTCGTTGACTCACCATCACCTATCACTTTCATTCTGTCCTCTCCATCTGTTGTAGTACGACTAGGAAGAAGTTGAATTCGTTCGTTCGTTAAGGCATCGGAGTCGTCTTCAAGTGCTAAGGCAGATGCGTAGCAGCTCCGTATACCATCGAGTAGTCTCTGCTCAAATGGGCACAGAGGCACAAAGAAAGTGACCGCTAGGCCACCGTCGGCCATGGGAGGGAATGACTCGGAGTTTGGCGCTCATGAATTAATATTCCTTTCATGAACACGGTCAAGTTCAGTGTTGATGATTGCAAACAGCCAGCGAACCGGAGGGTGGCCGAGATGCCGCCAGGCACCGCAGATAGTCCACTTACCAGATCTAGATATTCTACTACTGAAATAGTCGTCGCGGTACGGTCTAATGAATACCTCGATGGAACGCTAAACATTGCACAGGAGCTACAATTAGTGGACACACACAGGGAATTCGAGGAACTCGCAGGTAAATTAGAGGAGATAAATCGTTCAAACGAGGTGGCGGAGAGGCGGAGAACATGTATTCTTCCACGCATGCTCATACACCATCCAGACTTGCGTGCATTGATGAAATTCCCGTCATGTTAGACGATTCTCAGACAACGAATCGGCCGGAAAAGTTCTTGGCCTTACTTGTTGAGGCATTTCCCGATAAACCGTAAGCCGTCCACTAATTCGAGATACCTAACCATGTTCATGTGTCTGGGAACAGTGATATTGACAGGTTAAGATTAATGGCGGGCATGGTGGTCTACACATTCATTTCCGTATCACACCTTATTGAAACATTCTTGCAGACGATATTCAAGTTCAACGCCTCGAGCGCCGTTATTCGCAGCACACTCTGAGTCGTTAATAGTTCAACTTTTTACATTACCATAAACATTGTCAAGATTTTGAAGAGCCGTCACCGTCTGTGTCTCCTTGAGCGGACGAAAGAGCCTTATTGTTATCGTAGTATTAACTCGTTGTCGTTCTCGGACGGCTGAAAATGTAGCTTCTTTATGTGAGACTTTCATTTGAGTTCCATAAACCCCTGGCATTGCTCAGTCGATCTCGCTCACGTATATTTCACTCTCGTCGAATGTCTCCAACATGGGTAGAGGGTCAAGATGCTCAGTGTAATTAAGACGTGATAATGATTGTGGAGCATTTGGACCCAGCTCCGACGTACGATCTTTTTCACGAGTTCAACAACTCGTATATATCATCTGTCATGACGTTTGAGCGCGGACGAATTCGCTGCAACACTGAGGCCGCATCACACATCTTCCAATTTTCCAATTCGAGACCACGACCATGACGCTTCCCTGTTCCAGCACTAAGCATTTCCATCGACATACCTTAGCAACCGACATTATTATTGAGATTCAACAAGGTAGCATATAAAGTTCGGCGGCCTGAACTCCTGGTAGCCATTCAACTACGGACTTCTTCTTTTGCGCGGATGAGCCTCGGAACAATGCAATCGAGCCATTCTGGCGGCTTTATTTATGGCACCGGTGGTTAGGGGTGTGTCACTATGCGCCAAAAGAAGGTGAAGTGTACCATAGGGACCCAGTGCATCAAGCGCTGTAATAAATTTCTCGTATGTTCCCCCTTTTTCGTTCGTCACCATATCCTTCTCCCCCCACACCAACAATTCTCCTGGTGTTATCGCCGGTGGACATCGAAGAGTTTCCTCTTACTTTGAATGCTGCAAACTCCGGCAATTTGTCAGGTTCCCCAGTGAATGCGAAAGTATTTGGGTCCCTCAAATTTAGCATGAGCCTCGATATCACGCTCACAGATATTCTGGAAAGTACATCAAGATAGTGAGCACAAAAATGAGAGGGATGGAATTGGCGTACACGTTAACAAAAGTAGTGCTAATTCCTTTGAGTAGAGGCTAGGGCAAGTAATCAATCTTGACATTGAAACGAAGGAGTGGGTCGAATGTACCGGGGAATACTTGAATAAGAGCTTAGTCGGGCACAAGAGCGAAAGAATCAACCTACTAAAAATGTTAGAACCTGGGACAGATTCATGACCGTTAGTATCCTGACACACCCGTCAGCGGTCCGGAAAGCATGAAGGATAGAAAATTTTCGATATATACCCATAATACGTGCATCCTAATCTTCCTAGGTTATCACGCAGTTCAATGCGGTGGTGGTTATGGACGGTTCTTACCGTCTCGTAAAAAAACATGAGCTATGCGTCCACCGCATGGGCCGATGCTCCATAAATGAACTTTTTTCCACCTCCTCAAGATCTTGATAGTTTTCCACACAGTTAAGATTAATATTTCCGTGTCGAAAACCACCACCCCAACCCATGCGATGCCGTATCCTAATTTAAAACGTTGAAGAAAGAAAATCTGAGAAGTATTATGTTTGGACTGACGGGTCCCTCTGTGTGGGAAGTGAGTTGATCATGTGGTTAATTTTCATGCGAAAAACTCACGCAGCTTCATCGATACGTAAACCACACCCACCGGCAGACATGTTCGCAAATGTCAGTGGACTGTAATCTGTCGATGCTATTCTCATTAGAGCCCACTAAAATGGATAAATGTCAGGCGTAAAATGCGACCGTCACTGGTTATGAACGCACAAATCCAATAGCTACCGCGCATAAACCAGTGAGACATGTCAGCGCCAGAACACTTCGGCTGCGTTCATACAAAGCATATGTCCGCGTGATGAGAGTGGCTATCGGTCAACAGTCAGGTGTCCTATTGATGACTATCTATGATATGCTTACTGGAGACTAGAAGTTGAACTGTCACGATAAGTATTTGATGGTATCTTTGAAAAATACGGCAGCTGAGATGAAAAGACTACTTTTCAAAGGTTTATTCAGCGTTAGGACACGAATACGGACCCCTGGAAGTACGTCAGTCAGTTCTCCAGAAACTGATGTGCCATTGTTTACGTCTGGCAGCCAATGTGCAAATGTTTGAAGAATGCCCGGCACATTTCCAAACAGAGTCAGATAACGGAAGGCGAAAAAGAGACCGTCCGCGAATTTAAAGGGTCTCTTCCAGAAGAACTTGATTTCTTGATCCATTGTCAAGAGATAATCATAGTATAGTAATGCTCTCAGGTAGCGTGAGGTGCGTTCATTCCTTCAGCTGGGGATTCCTCACCGAATGATGCGACTCTGTAGTAGTTGTTCGTGCTTCTGAAAGTGCGGGTATGAGCCAACTGTACGAATCAAGTCAAGTGCGAAGCGGCTTACACCTCCTCCAGGTTCTGGGCTGCCAGTGTCCCGCCTGGCATATGATAGGAATGAAATCGAACGAGAATTTCAGGATGAGTTCGATAGAAAGATGGAGACCGCATGCATCTCAGGATGTGCCAGGTTTTCTATCAGCGCACGCGATTCATTCAAGTCACCGAGGGCGATAACTTGAATCGGAGTGAAGTTCTGCGCTCTCAGGCTTCCAAAGTTTGATGACGTGGACTAAGAGTTCTTTGAATTCGTTCCGAAAGATCAGTATCACCGCAGGAACTCTTAACACTGTCATCAAACCTTCAGATATCACGGCTGCAATAAAATGCAGTCCGCGTCTCGAAAGATGAACTGTTCCGCGAGTCCAACAGTTCCAAAAGTAACAACGATTGTTGGTCTGCAGAGGCTTGATGACAGATAAGAAAAGTTAACATTAGTTGGGGATTGGGTCCGGCATATGCCGGCCTGACCCTGGAACTTGAAGCTCCGCGACGTAACCTCAGCGGGTAGGCAGGTGATTGATTCCTTCCATCTAATTTTGATTACCACTCGCCCTTTTAGCGCCTTAAACCAAAGGATGGGTCTGTATTTGTCTTTCGTTTGCCCACACCGCGGCCCGAGGTTGGCGCATTCAGTATCATGTTCTTACGTGTTCAAGTTCTCTAGTCGAGAGTGAATTCCTTGCATACTATGCTCCTCATGTTATGATTAGTGGAACTCTTTCCGCCACCACCCTGTGAAAATCACAGTGCCATCTTTTTGGAAGGTCGTGCTATTCGAAACATCAGGATGTAATCATCCCCACTGGCGGTCAACACTCTCCAGATCTTTCTTGGCCATCTTCAATGACAGTTGCAGACTCGCGCTGGAGACCTTTCGGCGCTTTTCATGTCTACGTTTCCACTCGACATTCGCTGAACTCTGATGGATCACAGTTCAGAATTGTAGAACAGTCCGTTATTTCGGGCTAACTGATGGTTAAGTCTGACTGGAAATAAACGGAGGACTTGAGTGGTAAATTTACGACGAGTGAATTTATTATCGGCCTGGGTGAGCTCTATTCAGTTGCTATTCAGATTTTCCGAGACGCCTTTAGGTTTCCGGACACTGTTTCAGCGTCATGGCCACACTGCAATCGGCTTGCAGAGTATTGCGAATTGGTCTTACTTGAAATGTCCGATTCCTTAGAAAAAATTGGTTCAACTGACTCCTGAATTGAGGGTTTATTGTTATAACCCGTATTCTAGTGACGTATTTGTCTGATCCCTGAACATTTGAAAATAGAATTCAGCGGTCGGGAGTAAAACCTGCCGCACGATTGTTTGCACAAATGCAACACTAGTATACTACGAGAATAGGCATCACTGGGCTTTGGAGGATCGCAAGTCTACAGCGAAATGGCAATTGCCAATGGGGGTGTTATCGTTTATGTTCTGGCGAGATCTCGTGTCAACCCTATCAAGCAACATCAGCTCGGAGGCTCTCTACCATTCCAACGACACTCCAGGTGTTGTCGATGGCTGCGCAGGGCAGTTCAGTCGAATTCGCTGAAGCATAATTCGCTCTCATCGAACGTCCCTTGCCCGGGCAACGAGTCAAGATACCCAGTGCTCTTGAGACGTTCTGGTTCCTGCAGGTTCATCATGGCCCTCGAAATCATAATGACTGATATTCTAAAGTTTATGAGGAAATATTAAGCACCGCTGATGACACCGATAGAATGTGCGTACACTGTAACGAAAGTCGTGCTAACTCCCTTGAGTAGAGGCTGGCGGCGGGAGATCAGTGAATGCTACTGGAATGAAAGAGTGGATTGCAGTACTGAGGCATACTGGTACAGGTGGTCAACGATTCGGCTGAACTCAACTGAAATTCAGCTCACCCAAAATGTCAGAATTTGCGAGATATTTGCAGCAGTTAGTATACTGATGCGTATTTGAGCTCTTCTGAATTGTCTCCTTTCACGAAGGAAATTTTCTGCACGTACGCATAATAAATAGAACCTAATTTTGCTTCATTATAATCTCTTTGAACTGGATAAGTCTAGATTGTCCTTACCGTCTCGTAAAAGTACATGAACCAGCTGTCCACCGCCGAACTTTGACAACTTAACAGTTTTCCACACCGTTAAAATTAGTATTTCGGTGTCGAAAACGACAACGCCGACCCATGCAACTCCGAGTCCTAGGTGTAGAGTTGAAGCAGATTGCCTCCGAAAAATATATTATCTATCACTGACTTTTTGCCGCACTGTTCGGAATGTTAGATGAACAGGGTCTTCCGTGTCCGTGTCAGAGAGACTCACGCATGAGTATCGATACTCAGACCGCATCCAAATGAATCAAATGACATTGTTGGACTGGAATCGGTTGATGGTGTTCTGGTAAGCGACCACTGAGCATGTACAAAATTCAGGCGTGAAATGCGAAGACAATTGTTTATGAACGCACAAATGCAATAGCGCCAGCGCATAACCAGGTGAAACATGTCAGCGCAAGAATGCGTCGGCTTCGGCCATACAAAGCGTATGTTCGTGTGATGAGGGTGACTACCAGACACCAATTATCAATTACAATATTGACAGGTAATTATGAAATCCTTACCGGCAACAAGACTTTGAATTCCCGAAGAGAACAATTGGTGATATGTTTGAAGTGAATGACAAGTTGAACTGAGAAAAGACGTCTTTAAAAACCTAATCATTTCCTATCATAATCTACAAACCCCTAGAAGCAGCGGCTCAGTAAATGCACGGAATGAGAGTGACTGTGTATTTACATCTGGAGGCCAATATCCAAAAGTTTGAAGAATGACTGGTACATTTCCAAAGAGACTCAGATAGCGGCAGGCAAAGAAGAGACCGGAAGCAAATGTAATTCTTCTCCTCCAGAAAAAAATCATTTCTTGGTTGATAGTTAAGAGATAATCATAGTATAGTAATGCTGGTGATTCGTGCAGAGTAGGGTTATTTAGGGTTTTCATTGAAGTAGGTAATTTCGTACCGAACGATGCAATCCAGTAGTAGTTGTTCACGTGGCTACCATGATTGAAGCGGGATGAACGAGAGGCAGTAGGAATCAGAGGGCGAAGCTGCTTACAATTCCGAGTCTAATGCCGCCTGGGCTGCCAGTGTCCCGTCTGACATGAAAGAAACAGAAAACGAGAAGAAAACGGACGAGGTGTGAAGGCTGAAAGCGAGCCCAAGAGAGAACGGCTGGTATCTTCCTTTTATACGGCATTGATTTCGGAGACTTGAAACACTAGATGGATCCCGTGTCATATCAGGCCTCGGTTTTACATTTGTTCGGCGAGTCTCAATTCTTCGTTTTGAAAGATCACGATCGCCTAAGAAACCAGTTGAAGGCGATGGCACTTCAGATAACGTTGATCCAAACGTAAGTCGTTCAAGATTTTCTCCGTATCTGAGCTGACTTAAGAGATCCCAGAACCGCCGGTGGGTTGCTATTGGCCGATGCATTGATCCAAACGTGAGTTCAAGGCGGGCGGCGTGGGAAGGCGATGGACTCCCATCATCCGGACTTCTGCCCGTTCGAGAGAACGTTCCTCACCATATCTGAACTGGTTTTAAGATTCCAGAGCTGCCAGCGAGTTCAATTACTTACCATCACATTGGCCGTAGCGCCGCCACGCCTTGATATGTTTGATATTCATTGCACTTTGCCCGTCTATTAAAAGAGACATCGTTCTTCTCTACTATATATATCTTGGACTGATTATAAGATTCCAGAACCGCCAGTGAATCTCACCATCATGTTGGCCGTGGCGCCGGAACTGTATGATATGATTGATATACGTTGCAAGAGTCCACGACTCATGATGGTCTCTACTGCCTCTCTCATTTTACTTGGTCTGTGGGATTAAAGCAAGACTTCGTTTGGCTTCAAACCAGACGATAATTCCCAATCCCCAAAATTATAACACAAATACAGGATACAGTGCCATCAATCTACTACACCTTCAACGCCTTCACACTCTTCCCCATCGCAATCGCCACCCACTCCCCCGGCGCCGTCGAATGCCCTGTATTCATCATCATTCCGGCAATCTGCGGACTCCAGCACAGGTTGTTAATCTCGGTCTGCGTGGAGTATGCCAACACGGGGTCTGTCACGGTGCGTTTCTTCGCGTCCGGGCGGGGGGAGTGAGAGCCGCGTCCACTGGATGTACCACCGCTACCGGTTGGGCCTGTTGGGCGGGGTGAGGTTGCGGCTGAATGGGGTAGGTTGGTGTAAGCGGAGAGGTCCCAGAGGAGCAATTGGCAGTCGTCGGCTAAAATAATACGTCAGTGATGCCTTCGAAAGATAGAAGGCAGGGAAGTGTTGAGTCGTACATGCAGTTGCTAGAAGAGGTTGATCCGTCGAACCCCAACCAAGAGCATTAACCTGCCCTCTATGTGCTCGAAGCTCCATAACAGGCTGTCCGGGACTTCGCATATCAAGAATCTGGATATCCGAACCATCCATATGAAACGTCGCCATGTAATTGGAATCAGCAGGGTTGAAAGCTATGCGGAGTAGTGGTGCTGTTGGAAGTCGACCGGATGACGCGCTACTCGTGGTACTTGATGCTGTTTTTGGTGCAGGTGTCTCGTAGAGAATGGTTGAGTGTTCTAGACTGCGCAAGTCGAACGCGCGGAGGGAGCCGTCTGCCCCGACGGAGACGAAGATGTCAGTTGAACCTGGTAGCCATGCGACATCGTACACCTCTCGGTCATGGGCAATGAGTTGTGTGATGGCGGTAAATGTATCGATATTCCACACTGTACAGGTTGTGTCGATTGATGAGGTGACAACGAGGCTTGGTGCTTTCTCGTTCCATGAGAAGTTAGTGAGAGGTGCTCCGGTGTTGGATTGGGTTTGTACTTTTGATTGCTGATCGGGAAGTTTAGCTGACGGTACTGGCGCTACAGGACGGAGACGTAAGAAAATGCTACTCACACCAGAAAGGGCCGTTTTCAACACGAGTCGATGTCCACCAGCACTTGGTTGCCGTCCGACATACGATGACATCGCAGGCGGTGCATCACTCGTATACTCCCATATCCTCAGCGCATCGCCAGTCGTAGCCAACAGCTCCGCACCTGGGGGCTTCTGGGACCATGCATAAGATGTAGCAGCGGCAGGCTGCCACTGTATACTCGTCGCAGGATATCCGTGGCTCGCCTCGACGAGCGTTACGAAGTCAGGGTAATCTGTGTAGTCGTCCTCGACAAGCACACGCTCATCCTGCAGACCAACGATTGCGATGCGATTTCGAAAGTCCTCCGAGAATGATGAGATTGCGAGACGGAAGGCTGATCGTGGCCGCAGCTGTTGACCAGGAGCAGGAGTTTTGCACCAGTCGATACCGTAGACAGGCCCTAATGGGTATAAGACGCGATAGTGGGATATAAACCCACTGGATGCTTACACGGCGCTTCATAGTTGAGTAGCGTTGTTTGCGTCATGTCATTGGCCTCGTCGCTGAGGTCGTTGTTGTGGCCGTGTTCTATTTAGTCACTTGTCACGTTATCGGGCGCTTAAACTTGCCAACTCCCGAGTTCATTCATGTCTCCTCCCTCACGGCCGCACTCGCCAAATTAGACCTCAATGTCCCATTGGAGGATCTCCTTAAGCTCATACTTGAAGAGGATGAAGCCAGGCGTGCAAAATTGACTGCCGAACGCCGCGCACTGATGTGCAAACGTAAGTCAACCCTTGTGACTCCTCAACAAAAAAATCCAATACCTTCCAGTCGCTCTTGAACCTGTCGACGGACCACCTGTCGACATTGATTCTATCACCGTCTCCAAGTTCATTCCCGCGGGTACCGAACCCCCCAGCGACCATCCGTTGTGGCGGGAACGTGGTCGTCGTCTCCTCGAACTCACCAAAGAGGCTTTCCCTGATGGCAAGGTCCCAGATCCCTACACATTGCATCACCTTAGGTTGTCTGAGGATGGGTTCCGCCAATAAGCTACCATTCATACTTGCCTCACGCATCTTCGTGACAAGAGCCACAAGCAGATCTTTGGAGTCACCCAAAACTGTTCTCGATAACGTCTGGTGCCTCTGGGACAGACCTCTTCGTTGTCACCGGCCAGATAGATGCTGCTGTGAGAGAGAACCAAGCCGAAGGCAGCGCATTTATGTCCATCAAGGGGTCCTTGTCTTTTTGTGTCTTGCAGCTGTTTTTGCTTGTGGAAAATGCTTCGACGCGAAATTCGGGATAGAGCGAAGAAAGAGTTGGAAGGGTGTACATGCGAAGACGAACCTATATTGGACTGAAAGAGGGTTGGGATGACGTATGTGATAAGTCTTATGCGTCGTACCGCGCTGGTTCATCACGAAACATCGCTGCGGCGTTGTATCACAGGGAAAGAATAATATTACAACTTCTCGTACAGTATACATGTATCATTGTGAGCATGACCCACCGTTCATGCCATAATATGTTGGTAAATTATGTCTTCGTCGACAACTATGCCGCTGTAGACCCCTTCTCCTCGACAGGTCGCGCGCCTTCGTGTTCGTACAGTGGTGGAGGCTCTGTCCCTCCTTTTTTGCGGAAGATGTATCTCTTAATGTTGTAAGGCAACAATTCAAGCTGATACGAGGCGTGTCTGCGTGTTGGTACCGAAAATACTGGACGCGGGATTGAAGATTTATGTGAGGTTGCTTGTCCGGCGCACGGTCACCATATGCGTACCTTGGTCGAGTTCCTCTAGCGAGAGCGCCTTCGTCTCGGGTACGAATAGAAGAATGAGACACCACCCGATTATGCTATTTAGGTTCGTTCAGTTATGCTTCGAACTCGACATTGACGGGTACCCACTTCCATGCAGCATACCACCCAAAGGCACCTTGGGGTTTAAACGCTCCAAGAAGACGCGGGAACGTGATCGAGACAATGAAGTTGCTAGTATATCGTGAAGCTGAAAAGATACAATAGGTAGAATGAATAATTCGTCACTCACAATCCCCAGCAGGTAGCCGTTGCGAAGGCCATTCCAATGTCTCTTATGTACAGTGGGAATGCTTCCGCCGAATACTACCGTCGAATGGACGTTAGTATTAATACGCCAGCTCAATCACAATTTGTACTAACTGTGAAGGGTACGGGACCCTCTCCAGGGGAATAGAATATCGTGAATAAGTAGATACCCAATGCAACTATCGCAAGTCGCGCTTGACTCGTATCTGGAATCCAGAATGCGAAACCCGTCATAAGCAAGCAAATGGACATGAACGGGAACGTCGTCAACAGAAGATTTCGTCGGCCAAAAGTGTCGATCGTGTAAACGGCAGGGAGTGCGAACAAAAAGTTGATCAAGCCGAATCCAAAGCTACCAAGGAACGCCTGCGTTTGGGAGAAAGACGCTTGAACGAAGACGTTGGTGGAGTAGTACGCGATAACGTTGACGCCGCAGAATTGTTGCATGAACATGACGATGAAAGCGGCAACGGCTGCACGACGGTTACGGGGGACGGTGAAAAGCTCTGCATAGCGGTTCCGCCCACGCGTGAGAGTGCGCTCAGCCTCTAGCAGTACATGAATGTCTGAAAGTGGATTTCATGAGATTAGGAATGGCGACACGGAATAAAACTTACAATACAGATCGCGCACTGCTTGTAACCGATGTTTTCGTAATCGTTCGAGAGACTTGAACGCCTTGTCGTAACGGCCACGAGCCATGAGCCATCTCGGAGATTCTGGGCAAAAGTACACTTGAGCCATGACTACGATTGCGGGTACACCAGCCTGGCGCAAGTGTCAACACCGCTCGCTTAATAGAAAGAACGAATCATGGATAAATTACCGAGCCAAGCATCAATCGCCAATTGAGACCTTTGATGTTTCCACTTTTTGGATCCGGAACCTTCAAAAAGGCGAGATCCATTACAAAGCCCATCATAATACCGAACGCTGTCCACATCTGCCACATCATGACCAGTGCCCCGCGGATTGGGGCAGGTGAGCATTCGGCGGCATAGACCGGAACAGTCGTAGACTTAGGACCGATCCCAATACCAAGAGTGAAACGGGCAATCTTAAAGAATATCGTCAGGATGTGACAAAAGTTAGAATAATATTATACCATACGAAGAGATGTGGCCAGGAATTTGTGACGCCTTGCCAGAAACAGGTTAGGAAAGAAATGGTAGCTGAGATAAAAATGGTTCCTCTCCGGCCAAATAGACTGTTGAGAGGATCCGTGAGCCAGCACCCAAGGATTGCGCAGCACAGCTGCGATTGATTGATTTAATGGTGCACATTCTTTCGCATTATGTGATTAACCTACATAAGGCGCAGAATTCACGACTCCCAAAAGCCACTGATTTCTACTGCCATTTGCACCCCCGGCAGTCGGATCGACGCCAAATTGAGGGGCGAAGAAAAGTTGTGCGCCATTAATAACCGTCTCGTCCATCTAAGCAAAATGATGAACAATGAAAATTAAAACATATGTTTTACGCACCCCCTGGACCGCTGCGGCAAGAGAACACATCACAACCACCCAATACAGAGTCATTGGTTGATCCCACTTATGACTTTGTTCCCTCCGGAGTATACCTTTATCTTCCTCCGTCAAAAGAGGCAAGTTCTCAAACGCGAGGGGATCCTGTGCGATGAGAGCGCCTTTCTTGAATTCTTCGGTCAAGTGTCCAAGGCCGTGCTGCTTTGCGAAATTCTCGCCATCCGTCATCAACTGTTGGTGCGATATTCCAGCGAGGGGATTAGCAAGTATCAGATTGATGTTTGACGTAGGGCGTTCAATGCTTCCAGGCGAATGCGATTCCCGGTGGTCAGAGTAATTGTCCTCCCTTTTTTCGAGAGACGGCTTGTTCGTTGTCGGTGAAGGCGCCATGGTGGTCAATGTGGGAGAGCGGACTTTCCGGAGATGGCAGGGATGTATCTCTTATGACAACATAGAAGGCGATTGGTCGGAAGGATACTAAATTTGAACGTGGTTCTGGAGAATCAGATGACCCACAACTGCAACAAGGAGTTCGCCTTTCAGAACCGTCGAACTAACGAGTGAAGGAGAAGTGGTGTAAGTCCGAAAGTCGTAGTTGTGTTTTAATCATGCGAAGTGAGTTCACTCCTCGACGTGTCGAACAGTACTCGGGTATATACGAGCGCAATGCAGGCCGTCTCCTTCGCGGGAGAACAATTTGGAAGGCATGGCGCTTATGACGCAAAGGCGTCGATCACAAAAACATTCGGCCTGCAATTAGTCAGCATGATGCAAGCTCCATCATGGTCCACACTTCGGAATCGACCGACCCCACATACAGTACTCACCTGTTACTCGAATTATATTAGCAGTACACAAACTCTATAATAACGCACATCACGAAAGAATCTTCTCATCTTATCCGCCCACCTACAAAGCTTTTTCCCAACGATCCGTACGTTGACATGCTTCAAGTTTACTGGGCGTCAATGTCCTGTACGATGTCGGACTGAGAAGCAGAAGCGATTCCTACTTGGCGCCACAAATTGACATTATTGCAAAGAATCTAAGAAGGCTGCGATTTCCATTGTAAATGCTGCCCACAACCCACGGGATACGGACCCAGATTTATGCATGGACTAATCCCGAGTATTCGAACGTGTGCGGCTCCGATGACGAGTCCGACCTCGAGTGCGACGCGACGACCTCGAGCGGAATCGCGTCTCCTTGCGCGAGCGTGAGTGTGACCTAGAACGCGAATGCCTACGAGAACGCGACGGCGAGCGAGATGGGGAGCGCCTTCGACGTCTTATGCGTGATCGAGACCTGGGTCGATCAATGATGTTCGGGGATATAGTCCGGGGTCGTCTGCCACGAGGTGACCGGGATCGTACCCTCTCAATAACCACAGGCTGAGGCGAATGTACCCGCACAGGAGAATATACCCGCGTAGGCGAATATACTCGCGTAGGCGAATGTGCCCGCACAGCAACGGGCCCTCCGTAGTCATACCCTGCGTTCCCACTGTAATACACTGAAGCAGGCTGCGGGTGGTTTTGGTTTTGGTCGCCTCCAGTGTACGGGCGCTGCGTGGGGTACTGGTGAACCTGAGTTGGATAGAAGGTTCGACCAGGTATGTCCGGTCCTACGACTGTCCATTGCCTTTCATCGGCGTACATCTGGAATGTTTGCAAGACGAGAATTAAGTACACTAGCCCAAGACCGAAGAAAACCGTCATGGCAATGCGCGGGCCAAGTGAGGCATGACGAGAAGGTTGGGTTGGATTGTCGGAAGTGCTCCCGGTCGTCCAAATAAAGGCCAGGATTGCTACACAAAATGCAACAATTGACCTAATTAGAGAGCACATTTGAGCGGCAAAATTGCAAGTGGAGTCAAGCAACGCACCAAGCAAGCCACACCGCAGGCATCGCAAGCATAATCCATACATTCCAGAATATATTCGTCTTCGTTGCGCGTGTCTCCTGTCATGTCCAGTCAGATTTTGCACGGAAAAGGTATCATGTGACTAACCTTGGACCACCGCCGGGCTTTCTCTTCTGTGTGCATTGTCCCAAAGCGCAGGATATAAATGCAGCCAAACATGAGGGACCATATTGCCGCGATGAGCGACAATAGCGTAGGCGTGCGAATGAGGGTGCTTTCGGCGACACCGTCGAGTTGAAGAAAGGTTAGGATAGCACTGTCCAAAATTATAAGTCTTTTCGTGAATCTGGACACCAAAGAAGTTAGCAAACGCGCCTGAGTGCCAAAACTGAGACAATATTAAGCGTCTCCCATTCCTTGATGATCGCTTGAACAAATGATCCCCATCGATCTTCGGGGATGTATCTGTTATCCACAACAGTGCCTGGTCCATCTTCGCGGTCGAAAAGCTTGAAGATGCGAGTGAAATACATTGGAGGAATCCGCAGCAGCAGTAGCATGTATAGCTGTCGTACGATTTGCTCCACTGATTGAAATAACAAATTAGGCTCTGAGGAATCATTGCGCTTTTCATACGGTTGGTTTGTGGATACAGCGATGCGTCGCGATGCGTCACGGTAGCGAAACGGGTCAGGATACGTGTCAGGATACGGGTCCTGGCCTCTCACAACTTGAATTTGGTGTGGACCGGGTTGCATAAAGCGAGCTGACTGCACATTGCCAATATTAGGTCCATTCAAGTTACCGTTTGGCACCACTTGAACACTGCTGGGTTGCGCCCATGTATATCGCCCATCTGGCCAAAGAATACATTGAGGAACCGATGATGTAACGACCTGGGGCGTCGCAGCATCTACAGGGGGGACGTGAGGTGTTGATGTTGTATGGCCATTCTCAGGTCGAGCAGTGTAAGGCTGAATGAAATTTGTTTCCGCGTTTTCGACATCAATACCGCCCACTGAACGCACCTGAGATGAATGGGGGTCTTCTGCGCGCGTCTGCTCGGTTGCTGGGGGAGCTCCACGCACCGAAGTATGTTCACCACCGTTTGGGACGATGGAGGCATCCATGAGAAAGAAAGCTGGTCGGTATACACAAGACGCCGCCACGATCCAGCGAGGAATTCAGGTCCAGCACTGTCAGTAGTTCATTCGCAGACATCGCGATGTAGACTTTACACGAGGTAGGAGTCAAACTTGAATCTCCGCCCGACGCGGGACTAATTAGTTTGTCACCACAAACCATGCACACCAAACATAATTTTGGCGCAAGATGCGAAATTTGACGCAATCCACACATCGGTTGGATGGACTCGACCAACCCCACATACTGAACGCGTGTCTTATTATCAGTGTACATACACGTGTATAATTCCCATCCCATAGGAAAATCTTGATCTTATCGTACCCGTCCACCAACGAAGCGTTTGACCAATGGCTCCCAACAGCCAGTGGAGAGTTGCATGTGTGTTCCCTCGCAAGTCTCAAGAAAGACCTTCCCTCGTTCATCAAGGGTACGCAGTCCGATGAGATCAAGTAGGTATAACGGCTGCAAGCGCATTGGAATAATTGTCTTCTCTTCCGCATTGCGTCGTCCTTCCAGCTCTTCCTCTGGTGGCGCATAGGAGCCGAACCACGAGCTTTCCTTCGGTACAACAGTCTTATCCTGCGAGAATAATACCAGGACCAGGTGGGACAGCGAAGAGAAGTTGTCCGCGTATGTGGTGTTGATGGTGGCCTCGATTTCGTTGTTAATGGATGTGAGGAAATGGTTAGTTGCCAAATAAGCAGGTAATTGAGCGGGATCCCGGAAGTATTGAGCCTGGGACGAAGGGATGTCAATGAACCTCCGATGTTTATCACTTTGTGCTTTAGTTACTTGGACGAGGTTATTTTGGGCCCAAGCGGTATAAACTCCAAATCTTGCGGCGTTGTTTACAGCTCGGCAGAGAAAGTCGCCTGGTTTACAAGCTGGTAAATCAGCCACACCCATGTGTTGAGAACCGAAGGTAATGAGATTGTGAATGGGCGGTTCGTTGTAAAGTTCCACATAGGCCCGAAGAAATTGACCACCTAAGATGCGAGGAAATTTTGAGAAAGTTCATCTTAATCCAACGTCAATTCCGCACCTTGGGAGAAACCGATGGCATCAAATCCCTTACGCAGGTCATCGACGTCAGCGAGCTGCTGTGCCACTTCTTCCAACTGCTCATCCACATTTCCAAACTGTGGAATAAAATTAAATGGACGGTGTTAATCGTGAGGTAATGAGACGCTGTTTCATTGTACGAGATGGCTCACGAATCCCGCTCGCTGGTCACCATCCAAGTCCTCCTTAATGTATATGGAATAGACAAAAATTCCAGGATGGATATCCTTTATCAAAGAAGCGAATTCAAGCATCCCGGGAGATGAATGAGAATCTCCTGGAGTATTTCCGAACAGCATGCAGTTACGCCGCATCGCATTCATAATTCAACAGGAAACATACCGAGGCCGTGCCACAAGACAAGTGGCCGCACATCCTTGTCATACGACAGAGGAGTTTGCACAATATCTCCGGCAGGAAACGCGCATGAGAGAAGAGGCAATGTAAGAAGAAGGGATACCTCCAGTGGGATGAACATGGTAGCTGGAGCCAAACTTCAAACGGCACAGCGCAAGTGGCAGTGTCACAAATCATAACATAAGCGTGACATCCGACCAACTTTTTGTCATTCGAACCTTGCCATCGTCCGCCTGCCAACATGTCTGGACCAGCAGCGTCAGCCGGCGCATCTAAATTTCAGGCGTTTATGAACCACCCTGCAGGTTTGTAGAACAGTTTGGCGGGATAGTATATTCAGCAGTTCAAAATGATGCAACGAACCAGGTCCGAAGACGGTCTTTTTCTGGGCGCCAATGATGAAGTGGTGTCTGGTAGCAGCTGGAGTAAAAGATCTTGGTCGACCAGCGGACAAGCTTAGCGTGTCGCAAAACGTTGGTGAGTACATTCGTTTTGTTGTACCAGTGCTACATCACTTACTGGGACGATTCATTGCAGCTCTCGCGGCGACAGGGTTCATCTGGGTGCGATACTCATTCGTAATCATACCCGTGAACTACAGTTTGGCGGCTGTAAGTCCCTTACGAATTCTTCTACTACTACTGGCTTATATGGAGTTGAACCTTGCAAGGTGAACTTCTTCGTTGGCTCGACAGGACTGAGCCAATTATATCGCATCTGGGAGTGAGTGTACATCACCGTACCTTCAGTTTCTCTCTTTAATCATCTGTGGCTGCAGTTACCGTCGGAAAAATCCCACTGCGACGCAATAAACAGATATCGGGAATAGTTCCGTGGCTTATGTACACAACCGAGAAGATCGATGTGTTCAAGGTCGCCGTTTCTTCTCAAAGGAGGTGGTGTGATACACAACCTGTACGATTCGCCAGAATCTTCATAATAATATTTCAGACATCGTGCAATCCTCATGCCCTTACTCTAGCCGCAAATGACCATCTCGTCGTCCTTTTCTTTATATCTCACAATACCTTCGGAAGTTGTATCAACGAACCTCAAAGTACCCGATCTACCATCCGTGGTGTCTTATTCTTCTCGCGAACACAAAGCGTTCCTTTAAGGGTAAATTCCGGCCATCGCGAAACCAACCATACGTCGCATGAGTCCCTCAGGCATGATCAGTGATAGAGTGAAACGACTCGGATGGCTTTCTTCCTCGGTCACGGTAACCTAAAACATGGCCAGACCACTCCACGACCTTGCTTACTACCATCAGCCAGAATATATGACCGGTACGCGAAACGCAGAGTCGGTCATTACATTCCGCTATCGCGAGGAATTCCTGTAAACTTGGCTGCAATAGCAGTAGGTGGCGATAGCATAGATCAAGGCATAGGTGAGAGTGAGAGCATGCGCCGAGTGATGACAGCGCGAATGGAGCAGACCATATGCAATTTTTAATTGGAGGGTGAGTATGTCATTGCTCTGGTACGTAGGACAGGAAAGCAGAATAATAATTCGAATCCGTGGGCTAGGGGACGATCATATGTCATGGCGAGACTGCTTGTCAGTTATTCAAAAGCTTTTCAAGGATAAGTTGCACCTCTGGCTTGTTGAAGTGGAGTAAGTGAGCATAGTTCGAATACAGTACTCAAAGGCCGCACGATGTGCGGCAATGTCGTTACCCATTGTAAAAAAAGTCATCATTTACGCGGAACAAGATACATGAAGCATTGGTTGCTGGGAGTACTAGTACATAATGAAAATGGAGTCTTTTCCTCCATAAATTTGTGCAGATGTCATACTTTTCTGGACCTGTAAAGCTTTGCGGAGTCAGATCGTTGACTCAGATGCGTACAGTGAGAAGGTTAATATAAATATAAGGCATAGCACGAGTTGATCCGCGGATCATCTGGATCCAAACCCACAGGTCAGCACTTCACAGACATCTCAAACCCAGATCCGTACAGGTTTCACTTGTCAACTCTATTCTACCTATGGATCCGTTACCTGTGGGTGTGCGAGTACCCACAGGTTTCTAAAACCTGTGGTTACTTGTGGGTAACCTGCAAGTCATGTATACATTACATCTCTATGGTAGAGTGAGCACTATTTACAGACACTGCCTCATGCTGCCTCCTTTGCCCACAAGGCCTTCTCTCTGAAAATATTAATAATAGAAGCATATCTTGTAGAATATTGCTTGCAAATGAAGCTTCCATTCCAAAGTAAATACACATAAAATGTACACAGGTGACCTGCGGGTTGACCTGTGGATCAATCCTCATCGAAATATCTGATCCGGATCTGGTACCAAAATCTGTTCAAAATAAAACTGACCTGTTGGGATCTGAACCCACAGGTTTCCCACGGATCCAAACCTGTCAGATCCACAGGTATTTGCAACTCGTGCTATGCCTTATATAAATATTAAACGCAATACAGTTATCTGAATTGCACATGGTTTTCGGAAGGTTGTCTTGTCTTGTCGAGTTACAGTGCGTTGCATAGCAAAGGGCAGGTGCTGCCGAAGAGAGAGACATTTTTGTTGTTGTTTGTTGTTATTTGGGTTATAACTGTGGCGACCCTCTCACAGTTGCATGTGCCCACGCAATCTGATTTCCCTCTCACCATCATCGCCCATCCACATCGATCTCAGCTGTTCCCAATGTCCCAAGCAGCAGTCACGGAACGAACAAAATCTAGCTGAAGCCCGCCCCCGCCACTTCATCTTGAGAACCGTCTTAGCGGTGGCACATCCCGAGCGATTACCGCCTAATGTTCGACTATCCCTCAGTGTGTGCACGGACCACAGTGTCACAGTGACGAGTATTTGAGGTGCGTAACAAGTTCTCCCTTTTACTTCAATTTCCTCACCGGAATGGCCAACTCACTACATTCTTTTGAGCAGTCCATCATCAATAATGCCAAGGCTCGCAACCCTCCTCGTACAGGTGCTGGGAACAAAGAGAATGTTGCTGGGCAACCATGAGCGACCTGGCTCACTCGGCCTGGTTGGATCGGTGCGTCTGTCTATTCAGTGTAGACTTGATTTTGACATTTGAATAGACGGTGGTCGCAATCCGCCGCGTTACTACTCCTGCGAAGAGGAAATCCAGCATGACTTGGAAAAGTATGGTACGCAAGACCAGGTGTTGTCAACGCTTGACTCATCCAACCAAGTGATTTGTTCTGCATATAGGTGACCATATGCTGCTTGCCACGTTGCACGAAGGAGTTCATTGCGTTCCAAGGCTGCCTTCAACACCTTTTTATTGGAGATGGCCATCCGACGTAGAGCTCATGACAATGTTGCAAGGGATACATCGGTATCGCAGTTGAGAAGCAGTTGAGAGTGGAGTTCATCAAGGTAGAGCGATGGATTGGCAAGAAGAAGGGATCGCAGATAGTTCAAATGCATTATATTCAGTGCGCGAGGTCGACCGCGTGGAAGTGCATACGGATTTGTGACTTGACCGTACGCACGATGGAGTTGCAGGAATTTGTAGACAGTCCTCTCATGGCACCCGGCCAATTTTGCAATTTCGTGAATAGGCAATTGAAGATCATAGCGCCATTTGATGATGTGCACGCGGATATGACTGTTCAAACGGCCCATGACAGGGCTTTTGCATTTCCAAATGTGGCAACCAGTACGCCAAGCTTAGCAATTACAAATAACAACAAATACAAAGGAAACATCTTGCTTTTCAAACACGATTGCCCTTTGCTATGCAACGCACTGTACAGTGCATAGCAAAGGGCAATTGAAATGTTCTGTTGTTGTTTGTCGTTATTTGAAATTTCTAAATGTGGTCATCAGCAATGATTCGGCATGACAAACTGCCTGCCAAAACACCGAACCATTGGTCGTTTGAGTAGCCCATCACCTGGAGTTCACTTTCAAATGGGCACTGTGGACTTCACCTACTTATCTGTGGAGAGAATGGAGAGAATTGAGCGAGATGAGAGCAAGACGCCGTGACACCGGGGTCGCAACCCAGTGGACATGACTTTTTTGGCCACCTGGTTGTGACGGAACCACACAATAATAAATACCAACACAAACTTAGATCTCTTCGACTGCACCTGCCCTTTGCTATGCAACACACTGTATATGCTCGGAGGGTGGAAGTGGTGGCAGACGATGGCAGACACCATCAACCGCCACCGTCAGGCACCAGTCGGTTCCGGATACCGATGGTGACCGACGTGATCCAATGTAGTGATGTGGAATGCAATTTTTTGCTGTATATTCCAAGGGCCTCTACTAATGTTGCCGTTGTTCGGTTCAGAACCACTGTGAACCGGTTCAAACCCTGAACCAAACCTTGGTTTGGTTCAAAACGGTTCAGTTCGTGCAGGTTCACAGACAGTTCGGTTCGCGGTTCAACGGATTCAAGGTGGTTTGAACCTGAACTGAACCGTGGACCAATAAGACCTTGTATAATGTCTCAGGCGCAACTTTTTGGCGTAAGCATGTCTTGTAAGACTATTTGGTGGGTTCCATCTTGTCATTTATTTGTGAAATCACACTGTGAAAGAGTTTTTGACCATTCTGCGCATTTATGTTGACCACATGTGGCGTGGGAAAACGTTTACAAACAGTCGCCCGGGAGAGAATGCACTCAATGCACTGTCTATGTGCCACAAATGCCGCTCGATCTTTGTATTGAGCCTCTCCTTACGACATAATCCATCAAAACCATTATATTTTGCTCCTTTTGCGCTGAAATGGACTTACCAGGTTATTGCGGTTCAAACCAGTTCGAACCTTGAACCGAACCGAACCGGGTTCAACGGCGGTTCAGTTCACGGTTCAGCAATTTTCGAAAACCTCGAACCGGTTCAGGTTCGGGTTCACCACAATATGCCCAAACTGGACCTGAACCGACACCCCATGCTGTAGACCTATTATAATAAGTACCGGGAATTCCCCAGGACCGTGTTACAACAGATCTGGGGTAATTCATATTTATTTTGTACTGCATTTTTCGGTCATTCTGGCGGCTTTTCGGCACCACCCCTTCACCTTTCGGACTTTAAATTTCACCTGTAGGACCATTTGCCGCCGTGCGGCGCTCCCAGCGCTTTTTTCAGGCTGTTCTATTCTTAATAATCTGCTATTTTTATGCGGAAACCTTGTTTGGCGCTTCGCATGATCAGAAAGAATACGGCAAAATGAAGGATCAAACCAACAACCTCAAGGATGAATTACTAATTTAAACAACGCTGGACCAACTGAGCCACGACAACTATACTCAGACCGTTCAAGAGCAAGATATAAGCTCACCCTCTCCCAACCTTCCTTATTAGGGTTGCACCACTGCCGGATGGCTCTGGCGGGCCCAAATCTTCCTCGATCAACCTAGAATCACCTGTACTACATAGATGCACATAGATAGCATCATGTAGATGGATATGCTTATTTTTCTTGCGGGGGTCTGCTGTACTTTTCATTACCGGCACTCTGCCGCTTTTTTCCACCTGATGAATATCATGGTACTCTTCTACATCCTATGGACATTACACTACGAGGTACATGACATGTAAGATACAGTTGATGTACGGGAAGGTGTGTGTGGAAGAATAGGGATCGTCACGATTGTGGCACGGGACAACAGCTGTCAATGCAATAGGGAGACGGTGAGGGACGGGATGACTCTGCGAACATTCTAGAAGGGAACGGTGAGCGAGCGAGCGGTCGGTCGGTCGATTAGGAGCTGCGTGACGCCACGAGACCGCCGCGAGCGAGCGAGCGCTGCTTCTTGACTTCAGATGAGGATGGTGGTGTGTGCGAGAGGATCGGCATAGGTTGGTGGCAGACACGGTTGTTGGGCCCTGCGTGTGTCGAGATCAAAGCGAGACATGAATGGCGCGGATAGCGAGAGGTGATGCGGCGTTGTTGATACAGTAGCATGCCGCAGTGGTAGGGACGCGAGCGGGTTGCGACGCAGTTGGCACCACTGCAGATCACGTTGGTGAGGGATGTGATGGATGTGATGGATGTTGGAACAAGCATGATGGCGCTGCTTTGCTTCTGGTTGTGGTGGTACGTGGAGGTGTTCGTGGTGTAAACGAGGCGTGTTGACGAGGAGACCGCTATTGTCCTCTCGTCGATGGGCAGTCGGAGAAGTGGTGGAGATAATCACGAGATGGACGAGGAGTTTTTCGAAGTCGATTGTGTGCAGCACGAGAACACTCACAATGGCGTTCTCGTATGGTGTAGTTCCTGAGCGTCGAACAGGAGAGCCCGCAACGCCGAACGCACGAGTTCACGACTCGCGTGAGGGAGGCGGGATGGGTAAGTATTGGTCATTGCGGAAGGGAAGGGTCTGTCAGACATGAGAGCGAGCGACGCTTCGCTCGTACTCGCCTCCCACCCATAGTTGGCAGAGAAGCATGTCCGGGGTGGTAGGCAGCTGCGTGCAAGGTACAACTTAGATGAGTGGTGGTAGGTTGTCTTGACGAGCGTTCATGTTGGTCGAGTGGAATAGATAGTGGTGTGGTGAGCCTCCGAGTCGCAGCTAGTCCCGAAAGTCTGGTTGGTTGCGACAGGTCGTGCCTGACGACGTTCGCGATAACAGAAGCCGTCGTGGAAACGGAGGAAAGTTGGGATAGAGTGTGTGGGTTTAGAAATACGTGGGCGATGCACGAGTTCGAGTCTGAGTGAAAAGGCATGTCAGTTTCTGTGGATGTGCAACGAACAGTTCGAACGTACCTGGTGGGCCATCCGGTCCACATGGCCAAAAAAAGACATCCCTCATCACCTCACCACCTCATCGTGGTACCCTGGCTGAGTTCCAATTGGCCGTCGTGGTTGCAGATCGATCATGATGGGCTGCTGGGTAGCACAAGCCTTCGAGGCTCAACAGGGACCTGTACGAGACAAGCCATTGCCGATTAGCACATAAAAACACTTATACATATAGCTGATAACTTACCTGGGCACCCCGAAGGCCCAGTTGACCCAGATGTTGACAGAACGCCGAGGTTGAGCAGGCGATGGTTGTGGTCAGAGGGCAAGAAACATGTGAGAACTCAACAAATTACCGCATTAGGACAATGTGGCGCCAGCCCGACAACGCCGACGAGCTCAACGTTGAGCGATCGGTCAAGGATCAAGCAGGTCATTGTAGCGTAGAACGATTTCAAGCATGTTTAATATATTCTGGTATTTTTTTTGTGCTCACCATATCATTATTGACTGAGTTATGACACTCGAGATGCGAAAAGTCATGTCGAACCGGACTCTTGGAGTACTCATCGATTTTTCTACACCTTTACAGACGGTTAGAATTTCTTTTAATATTTTCTATAGACTTTATGAACTGTTTAGATTTGAAATATACCAAATTGGATGGATTGAACGGGACAGCAGACCGCTACATTTGAATATATGCGTCATTATGGTCCAAAAGTCCGCATATGCACCTTCGCTGCCGGATACAAAATCATTCAAGCCCTTAAAAAGATTAAATTAGCCATTTTATGGTAGTATTCATGTACAGTTGTAATCTACAACAGATTTGAGGTCGAACAGTTGAGTGATGCAGAGAAACGAAGTAAGAGAGTCTAGTGTTTCTTATGGCACAACAAACTCGTCTCAACACTCAAAACGTCGCATCAGAATCTCGAAGGTTGTCCCGCTTCATCCACTCAAGATATCGGCCTCAAATCACTCAAGAAACCTTTTAATGTATGTACTGATGTGATATTACACGCCCACTATTTTACAGCTCACGCAGTAAATTATTGTCAGCGAAATACTGGAATCGAGGCGAAATGGACCACATGTGGTTGTAAGACTTATACATGAAACCCCACGCAAGCATGTTTGGATTCATTCAAATATCACAGGCTAGCGTGTGGGGTGGCACCAGGGGCCAGGGGCAGCTCCTGGCAGCCGGGGGGCTTCCCTTTTGGGTCTGGGAGGCTCCTCAGGGTCTGGGATGCATTTGGCATATTTTCTAAAAATAATTCCCATGCCCAGGAAGCCTCCCAAATCGGTCGGGAATGCTTCTGCTGCTCCTTCCCTTCCTCTGGCCAGGCTCCCGTGGGTTCTCATCAATCTATAAATAGGTTCAGCACCGCTTTCACTTCCTGCTCGTGTTGGCTTCCCGATTTGGACTGGCTGTGGCTAAAAATAGTAAAAATGGCATTTGGCCGCTTTTTTGGCTGCTGGGCTGGCTCCCATGGGTTCTGATAATTGCCCTAGGTGGTTTCAAGTTCGATTTTGCAGTTTCTCACGGTTCTGGATTGGGCAAAAAGGTGCCGGCTGCTATTTGGCTTCCAAATGAAATCCGAAAAAATCGGAATATATTCTAAAAGGGGCCGCGGGGTTGCGCTAGCCCGCTGCCCCCACAATATCAAACAAAATCTCACAAAAATGGATTCAAACAACTAAATTAAAATAAAACTTAGAATAAAATGACATGCAGATTCTCGAACGAGCATCCACACCCGAACCCTATCCCCTGCCACATCCCCGATTGTGCTGCTTGTTGTCGTGCAAATGTCTCGTGGTTTGTCTCGCAATCTGCCTCGCTGTCCGTCTCGCACCTCCATCTCGGTGTTGTCGTTTGTGGTCTTGGTGTCCGGCAGTTATTCGTGAATTCGTGTTCACCTTTGGGTAGAATGCGGCGGTTGAGGCGGCAATGTTGGAGCTGGTGGCGGTAGCTGGGTTTGCATCTGTGTCGCTCACGCGCTTCGCATGCAGCAGGCGGGTGGTTGGGTCATCGCGATTGTTTGCACACTCTTCAGCTCCTCGTTGTCTCGGCGTGATCTGCGGCTCGTGTCCATGGCAACCCGCTTGAGCTCTACCGTGGCCGGTGTTTGAGTGCGCGCTTGGGTGCAAACGGCGTCGCTGGCGGTGGTTGGCGGTGTGGGAGTGTCGTCGATGGTGTCTCCGAGTGGCTGTGAACATGGTTTTCAGGGTGGGGGGTTGGGGGTTTCGAGTGCGTACGAGTGCGCGAGTCTGGGGTGTTGGCGACAACAGGGGTGACTGAATGTCCCATGCTGTCACATCCTGGCATCACGGTGAGTGCTTGCTGGGCGAGTTCGCGTGATTGAGGTGGGTCGTGTAGACAAGCGAGTTGATGGGGTCCGCTGTTGCCGCGCTACCACAGAAGGTGGTTATCGAGAGACGAAGTGTCGAAACCGTCTCTTGATATCTAGAATACAGTAGTTAGTCAATGAGAATGAAAACGCCCACGTACCGCTGGCCCATTCTCTCGTCTCCTCGCTTGAAACCCGCCCCTGCGAACCACACTCATCACCTCCAGAACCCGCTATTCACGCCCAAAAACCCCGCGAAACTTGAAGATTTGAAGTCGAACATCCTTTGGGATGCTCTAGCAACGATGTGGATGCGTGGATGGATGTGGATGGTGAGGAGAGGTTGACGACGCGGGTGGAGAAGGCAAGTTGAACATGTGTGACACCGTGTGACGCACCTTGGAAAGGGTGGAAAGGTGCTGACGGAATGCGCCTGTGAGTTATGTGAAGGGGATCTGAGTTTCGGCATATGTGAATGGGATGTGAACGAGATGGTTGCGAGTGAGAGAATGGGTTCGGAGGGATTGAGTCCGATACGAGGGTTTTGGTCGGGACAAAAACTGCGTGACTTTCGCTGAAATGGTGATCGGAATAACGTGTGGGTAACTGTATTGTAATTGCTGTTCGAGAAGACGTGAGTACATATGGGGCAGGGTGTCTGTGAGTGATAAAACAGGCCCGGAGGAAGTGTGTCAAGCTGAAAAGTTTTTTTCGGGACAACGGGCTGTAGAATAGATGCGTCTTGCATAGCACAATCCTGTCACACATTGTCTCATCTCTTCGTGCTCGATACACAAAATCTTCTACATCACTCAAAAAACCGGTAAATTTCAATTTTAGCTTCCTTATAGTCTCTAATATATATCCGAATCATTGACAGAATTTTATTTGACGTAGAATGAGCTCAAGACCGAGCTCGATGCCCCCGCCACAACATCCGTGACTAAAATTTGGTTGGGTGTCACACCTTGTCACACATGTTCATCTTGCCACGTCGTCGGTCTCTCGCCGCCATCCACTCCGATCCAACCCTCTACAACATCGCGAAAGCATCCCAATGGATGTTTGACTTCCATACCAGCAAGTTTTATGGCCCTTTTTAGTCTGGATGGAAGCTGTCGAGGTTGGAAAGTGGAGGATGGCACGGGAGGATGGCATGGGGAAGTTCCAGTGCAGAGACGATAGCACTGGGAACGGTAAGTACCCAATTACCTTCTATTTTACTAATTGTTTGTGTCTCTAGGTATTGAGTGAGGGATCTTCGCATCCCTTACTCGATAACCACCAGTCAAACGGTGGTATCGATATCTCTGGATAAGGCTGAGCACGAGTCCGGGATACCCAGGGATCTTACGGGTATGGATCCGTGGGAAACCCGCGGGTATGGATCCCAACGGGTTTTGTTTTTGCCAAGTTTTTTTTTTCGCGGATCCATGGCATGAAATTTCTTATCTCCAAACCCGCGGATCTACCCGCGGGTTACTCGTGCATTTTTGAGTGTCTTATGGTCTCGCACGGACAAATGTATTGTACACATATATTTATGATTATTATTTTGCAAGTAATATACAATGCAAATTGAACTGGCGTGTTTGCGCGCCGTGTGCGAAGATGGAGGAGGAGGAGTTGCTGGTGCTGTTGTTGCGGTTGTCGATGCACATCAAACGCGCCCATGTGTGGAGACGGAGGAAGAGGTGGAGGTGCTATTGTGGCCGCAGCTGTCCATGCACATCAAACGAGCTCGTTCGCGCCGATGCGTGGAGATGGAGGAGGGTGTGGTGGCTTGGGTGGAACTGGAGGTGACCGCGGCTGTCCACGTATGGCGAACGGGTGCGATTGCGTACCCGTGCGTGAAGATGGGAGAGAAGGTGCTGGTCATAGTTGTGGTGGCTGTCCATGCATGTCAAACGGGCTTGTTTGCGCGCCATGCGTGGAGATGGAAGAGGATATGGTGGTGGTGGTGGTGGTGGTGGTGGTGGTGGAAGTGGCGGTGATTGCGGCTCTCCACGCACGCCGCACGCCGAACGGGCACAACCCGCGTACCCATGCGTCACGATTGGGCTGGTTGTGGGGGTGGTTGTGGGGGTGTGGTCGTTGTGTTGTGGTGGCTGAGGCTATTGTACTGGCTTGGTTTCATAGCCGTGCGTGAAGATGGAGGAGGTGCTGGTGGTGGAAGTGGAAGTGGAAGTGATTTCGGTTGTCCACGTACGTCGAACGGGCATGATTGCGTACCCGGGCGTGAAGATGAGAGAGGTGTTGGTAGTGGTCTTGGTGTTGTCGCAGCTGCGGCTGTCCACGCACGTCGAACGGCGTCGTTTGTGCACTTGTACGTGAAGATGGTGGAGGTGGAGGTGGTGCTGGTGGTGGAGGTGGAGGTGACCGTGACTCTCCACGCAAATCGAACGGGTATGTTTGCACGCCCATACGTGGAGATGGAGGTGATGCTGGTGATGCTGGTGCTGCTGGTGCTGAGGGGCCTGTGTATGGAAGTAGGTGCCGAATGGGTTGGCGGGATGAATGGCTGTTGGTAGCTGTTGGAGCTTGAGCCGCGCGCATCGAGAACAAGTGCGTGGGCACTCGTTCTTGATGGTGGTTATCGAATGAGGGATCTTGCGAACCCTCACCCGATACCTTGAAAAAGATCCAGTTAGTGAAACAGAATGTAATTGGCAACTCACCGTTGCCAATGCCATGGTCTCCTCGCTCAAATCTTCCCTGTGATCTCCACCCTCAATCCCATCCATCGAAGCCCGAAATGGCCACGAAAATTGAAGATTTTGATAACCAACATCCTTTGGGATGTTTTCGCGATGTTGCGGATGGTCGACTGGGCGTGGATGGCGACGAGAGACCGACGATGTGGTGGTTGATGGAGACATGAGCATGCGTGACACGGCGTGACACACTTCCAAAGCATGGAATGAACATGGTCTTGAGCTCGTTCCACGCCGAATAAAATTCTTCAGAGCCTTTATATATAAATAGACGACGATAGGGATGTTAAAAATAAATTTTAGCGATTTTTTCAATGATGCAGAAGAATTTGGTGCGTGGAGGTAAGTGGCTGGCATGAGTTGGTGTCCAAAATCAGTATGCAGTGGCAATGTGTCCTTCGCTTTTGGACGAAAACTCAAATCAAGCTTCTGACTCAATTTGAAGGCACTTAAACATTTCAAGAACACTGTATAAGTTGATTTAATATATTTCTGTGTGATAAATCAATTGACAGTGATGCCAATGAATTTCCGTGTCTTTATTTTCGTTCAAGCCGGCGTTGTGCCACAGGAGACAAACAAACGCAATCATTCCAACTCCTACGTCGTCGAGCCCTGTTTGGCACCGCAAATTCACCGCCTCTCATAGCCACCTACGCACCGCTCTCTAGGATGACCAGAGCTCCATGTAGAACAGCCGAGTCGAGCAGTAACTTGAAGGCTCGCTCGACGTCGACATTTCGTAGCGAACAAGCGACAGCGGGGCCAACGCACATCTCCGTACGAAGCCTTCCCGCAAGTACGAGGCCTTCCGCAAGTACAAACACATGGATCGGAGACGACGAAGGATGCGTGGGATAAGCGAAAGGGTTGTCGAGAATGGCTGCGCCGCGTTCAAACTACTCAGGTATGATTTTTTCACTTTTTCGATGTATTTTCACAGAGTTGGTGATGTATAGATCCCAGCCTGGACCAAACCCCACCGTCACCACCAGCGCCATCCCCAAAACTCCTGCCGACGACAACGAGTACGATAGCACACTTCTCTTCAACGTATCGACACTTGACTTTCGACAACCTCGCAGGCACGACACACCCTGGCTTGCACAAGAACTACCGAGTGACTCGAGGATACTAGAAGCAGCGGGCGACGGGGTGAGAGGCACAGGCGCTCGAGCGGATTGACAACCGCGGTGAGGCAGCGCCTAACGCCAACGCGCGTGCACTTCCCCTGGGAGAAAACACAGAGGAGATACAGTGAACGAGATTGCACAGAGAGGCACTATCTTACTAGGAATGAAAATAGGTAGATGAAAATGTCGTATATACATGTTGAATAGGTAAAAGTCATGAGTACCTGCGGATAACCCACAGGTACTTGTTGATCGTTCAAACCCACGAGTACTTGCGGGTTGCATGAGTTAGGGATCCGTAAGTAACGGATATCAGCGGAGCCGCAGGAAAACGGATCCATGTCATCATTTCGGAGACACAAAGATCCGCGGGTAAGAGTCCGGGTTACCCGCGGATGAACTCGTGCTCACCTTTATCTCTGGAACGCATGGAGACCCACGGACACGACGACTGCGACCACCCGCACTGTCGCCACAACCTACGGCGTCGCAATCACCAGCGCCATCCTCCCACCGCCACGAGCAATCACCAACAAGTACCGCGAATTGACGACGATGAGCGCGAGCTGGGCACATCGACATTGCACGGATCACGATACCCGCGCCAGCGCCAAGACCAGCCCCAGTGCCAGCCCAAGCCCCAGTGCCACCAGTGGTAACAGTGACGGAGAAGCGGCGGAGGATCGCAGACATGCGCCGCGGCAACACCGAGCTCCAGCAGCGCACACACGCACGCGAGAAGACGGTGACGCAACATCAAGTCCAGCAACGCAAGCACCAGCAACACGGGCAACGTGAGCACGGGCCACATGTTCACGAGCGGCACCAGCATCCACACCAACATCACCACCAGTGCGTGTGGGAGGATCGCCAGCAACCGCATCACCACGAGCACGAGCGCGAGCGAAGCGGAAACCACAGATGCAGTGAGCACCAGCACCTGCACCTGCACTGGCATCGACGCCCGCGTCAGCGTCAGCATGCGTAGCACCAGCACCAGCAACACCGCCCTGGCAGCCAGCACCGCTGCCGCTGCACTCACATAGACAGCACGTTATCCCAACGCAAGATGGATAAGCTCGAAGCGCGGGTGGAATAGCGGCCAATGCCGCATAACCTTTGGGATGGATGGGTGGCAAATGGGATTGCAGGGACAGTTCACCGTGGACAGGTGTATGCTCGCGAGCGAGCATCCACCTGTCAATTTTTATTTCATTTTATTGTCATTTAATATAATATAATTGTTTTACACTATTTTTTAATGTATTCTGTGTGATCTTGTGAAGCAATGGACCAGCGCAAGCCCGCGGTCCATCAAGAATATATTTCGAATTTTTGTGTATTTTTTCGGATTTCATTTGGAAGCCAAATAGCAGCCGGCACCTTTTTGCCCAATCCAGAACCGTGAGAAACTGCAAAATCGAACTTGAAACCACCTAGGGCAATTATCAGAACCCATGGGAGCCAGCCCAGCAGCCAAAAAAGCGGCCAAATGCCATTTTTACTATTTTTAGCCACAGCCAGTCCAAATCGGGAAGCCAACACGAGCAGGAAGTGAAAGCGGTGCTGAACCTATTTATAGATTGATGAGAACCCACGGGAGCCTGGCCAGAGGAAGGGAAGGAGCAGCAGAAGCATTCCCGACCGATTTGGGAGGCTTCCTGGGCATGGGAATTATTTTTAGAAAATATGCCAAATGCATCCCAGACCCTGAGGAGCCTCCCAGACCCAAAAGGGAAGCCCCCCGGCTGCCAGGAGCTGCCCCTGGCCCCTGGTGCTACCCCACACGCTAGCCTGTGATTTTTGAATGAATCCAAACACGCTTGCGTGGGGTTTCATGTATAAATCTTACAACCACAGCTGAATGGACATGATTTTTGGTGTGTGAAATAATGTCGAGCTTGTTCTGCATCCAATAAAATATCTAAAATACTGAAGTTTGAACATGTTGTTCATAATGTATTCTGTGTTGTATTTAAGATGAGGCCCTGACACCAAACCCACCATAAAAGTTGTCGGCGTCGTTCTGAACGTCGCGCCACACCTTCGGAGAACACGGACCGCTGCCTGAAAAGGCAAGTTCGATCGTCTCTTGCCCTTCAACCACCATCATCGTTGCTCTCTCCCTCCTCTCCCTTGCCCATCTGGGTCTCAAGAACAAATGTGACACTACTGGGCATACATAGGTACGTTTTTCAGTCTCTTTTACACCGCCCACGCCCATCGACGTCCCGCACGAGCCGCGAGATGTTGATCCCAGCCTCACAAGCTTGTGCGAGGCATTTCGCATGCTGGGGTGGCTCTCTGCCTCACGAACACCCAATAAAGATGACTTTTGATTCACAGGTCACCGCGCGGTAGCGCAGTATCGAGTGGCGCCGAAGAAGTCCACGGTACACGAGACTTTGTACAACCTCGACGACCTCCTTGCAGCAACCCATCGCGATCGATCGACGACCACGATGACCCATCGGAACGCAGCCAGGGCATCAGGGTGAGGAGGCGAGGGGATGAGCGATGCGAACAGGTGTCTGTGGACAATTGCTCATGCAGGTGCGTTCGAACACTTCGTTGCCTTTACAGTCACACTGACGTATTTGTTCACTCAGGTTCAAGCTCGCGCATATCCCACAGATAGCAAATGCCACACTCCCTACCTCAATACCCTCCCTTTCTTCTTCCACCATTCATACCGAAAAGCTCGCCAGGCGCGGCCCTTCGCAACCAAACAAACTTGTGGACATGGCTGCCTGGCTCACTAGTGCAGCAACCGCATCAACATATCTATTCAATTCGGTCCACAACAACACTCATCTAGACGACAAAACCTACACTCACTATCTATGCTGGCCTTCCCGCATGGAGACGCCGGACTGCGTCATCGTCTACATCCCTACCTATCTACGGAGCGAGCACGAGCACGAGCGCTCGTTGTTGTGGTTAGCAGACGCGATTGCTTCCTCAAATACCCCCACCTAACCAAGAACTTCACCATCACACTACCCTCAGGCGGTCTCCGTTGTGTCCCCGCTTTGAAGCCCAGGATTTACACAGCCAACGCCCTGCATCCTCCATTATATGAAACGAGAGCCCCGTCGCGAAGGTTCTCCTGCTCCGTAGTCGCGATCTACATCTACACACCCGAGCCCACCGTGACTGTCACCACTTCACCCATCTGTCGATGAAGAACAACGCCGTCGCGGTCTCGTGGCTCTCCTTTTTGCTTTATAACAAAGAACACCCACCGCTGTAGCCACCACCGCCATCGTGCCTAACTAGAACAACCACAGCGCTGTTACGCGCTCCTTCTTGTTGTCGACAACCGCCATCGACATCTGCGAAGATCACCACCGACCCAGCCGCCTATCACGAAGTGCGAGCACCGACACTAGAGCTGAACACGAGTCCTACTCATCATGGGTACCCATGGGTGGGATCTGTAACCCATGGGTATTTTTCACTGAAATGCTTGACTCGGATCCTTATGGGTAGACCCTGACGGGTTACCCATACCCGCGGATCTTACCCACAGGTATTTTCAACAGATTTAGAGTAGTATTTTATGTCATATACATTGACTACTAAGCATAATATGGCCTTCTATTTGCATTCAATGACAGTCAAATGTGGTTTCATACCAATCCCCATGGATTATCTACTGATTTCTGCTGATTGTAGCTTTCAGAATCTAAAATATTCTACTTCATCATGAGTTACCCATGGGTACCCATACAGGTGATCCATACCCGTGGGTATTTTTTCACTCAACGCTTGACTTGGATCCCTACAGGTAAGACCCTGACAGTTAACCTGGATCCGCAGATCCGAGTCTTTCAAGTATTCCCACGGATCTGGATCCACCCACGGATGAACTCGTGTTCAGCTCTAGCCGACACGGTCACTCTCGTGGTCAACTACCCCAGTCATGTGCTTGCACCCTTGTGCCGAGTCGGAAACGCCATAGCATTACAAGTGCTTTGTCGCTAATGGAGACAACCGCTGCTGCACCGGCAGTCCCCACTGACACGCGTGCACAATCGATCCGTCGTGATTGCCACCGCCTTTAGCCTGCCAGTCGCACTCAGCCTCAGCATCCACATCGATCCCTCTCGTGGCGCTTGCCGCGTTGCGCCGCTGTTTCACCTTCCGCCAGTAACTACCTACTGTGCCGCTCTCGAAATCCATTCCTTTTCCGATGCCACCACTACCAGCTCTACACCAATATGTAGCTAGCTACATATATACTCTTTTGAAAGGCAGAAAAGTGTGATAGTGCCGGTACCAAACAGCAAGACAGACCCTTGTAAGAAAATTATATTCATGCATCCATACGATGTAATGGATGTGTAGGTACATGGTACAAGTGATTCGAGGTTGATCAAGTAAGATTTGAGCCCGCGTGACCCATGTGGCACGTTGTGCTAATGGAATGGGATGAGATGTGGCTTATATACCGCTCACAGAGAATCTGAGCATATGTCTTCGTGGCTCAGTAGGTCCAGCGTTGCTTAAGTAAGTCATTTGGCAGAAGCGGTCGTCGGTTCAATTCTTCATTTTGTCGTGTTATTTCTGATTACAAATTTCCCCGATCCTAAATTAGCTCGCGCTGAAGCGCCGAAAGGGTCCAAGTATAAATATAGTTAAGCGCTTACAATAGTAGAGTCCCGAAAAGCGCCCGCGCGGCGCCAAACAACGAGTATGAGTAAAAATAGCTAAGAATTAAGAATAGTACAGCCCCGGAAAAGACCTGAGAGTGCCGTGCGGCGGCAAAGGACCCTGCAGGTGAAATTCAAAGTCCGAAAGGTGAAAGGGTGGTGCCGAAAAGCCGCCTGAATGACCGAAAATGCCAGTACTTTACAGTCCCCCACGTGTCCACCTGGACTCCGTATGGACTCCATGGAGTCCGGGTGGAGTCTGGGTGGGGTCTGGGGGAGTATGAGAAATATTTTCAGAGTCCACCTGGACTCCACCTGGACTCCACCCGGAGTCTGGATGGACTTTAAATGGACTAACAAAAATTTTGCCTCAGAACCAATTTTCCAAGTCCTTCAGTCTCTACCTGGACTCCATCAGGAGTCTGGACGGACTCCACATGGACAGACTGTTTTTTTCTTTTCCTAAGTCCCTCGAAGTGATTTTTTTGTAATATAAACTGTTTTTAAATTTGTACTAATAGGACTACAAACATAATATATATTGTACTAAGCTATTTGTACCCTCAAACCCGCCGCGTGTTGTCCATCGTGCGCGGCGTCCCGTCGTCTCGTGCATACGGGTGCCGTTCGCCACGCTTGCTGGCCGTCGTGCGTGCCTGGCGTCGTGCAAGTGGGGCGTTCCTGCCCTCTCGCTGCTCGCTGCTCGTGCGCTCGTCGCGCTCGCCATGGGGCCTTCGGTGTGTGTTGGCGCAGCCATGTGCTCTTTGCGAGCGAGCGGTGGGGTACGGAGAGCGGGTGGGCGGCTGTTGTGCTCCATTCGCTCCGACCGACCGACCGAGCGGCAGGGTGGTGGCGTGGTCTGGGGCGGGCATCGTACACATCGTATACGGGGGGTTTTGTGTGCTGGGGGTTGGTGGTTGTTCGCCGAGGACAGCTGGGGGATCCTAGAGGTCCTAGAGGTAGATCAGCAAAAAAAAGGCTCATAAAAAAGGAAACACACCAACGACACCGCGATCGAATCGATCGCGGCGTCGAATTCCACCAGCGAGCAACGTGAGGCTGCTGCTGCTGTATCGGACCTGCTGCCCGCTGTAGAGCTGGAGCTCTTACTGCGTCCCGATCTCGTCCACAACATCACACCATCACAACAAACAAGGTCGTGAACCTATTACGTAAGGTCGCGACACCGACCATTGAGCGCGATGCAGACGCGCGTGCGCGACAATGCGCAACACTAACTCGCGCATCGCACACCTCATTACATACCATTGCTCAACCCACCACACCTCTCACACACACTTCACGACCCCAACCGACCTTATCGCCCTCACGACGCGCGGCCCGACTTATACCCGCGTACCCGTCAGCGCCCTTTGTCCCAATGCGCGCCTATACCCGACGTCGCCACGCTATCAAGCCACATCGAGACGCTCGACCGCAACATGTCGCCCTGCATTAGAGACGGTGGCTCGCCATTGGCTGGAGTTGCGAGGCATCATCAGACACAGAATAGAAGTAGTTAGACGAGTTGTAGCCTACTTAAGCTTGACTCCCACTTTCCGATAGATGCTTTTTGGCACTTTCCCCCCATCATCTCACTGCGCTGCAGAAGAACAAGTGTTCCGCTAGCTGTTGTCCCTTCTCTCATCGTATCCTCGTCCTTCCTTCGCTACGCGCTCGTTGTCTCTCATCGCGCTCTCGCTATCTCTATCGCGCTTTTGCGTGTCGTCGTCGCGCTCTCGCGATCTTGTTGCGCTCTCGTGTTTCCACGTCGCGCTCTCGTTCTCTTTCATCGCGCTTTTGTCACTCGTCGCTACGTGCTCATTTCATTGTCTCACATCTACCAACCCATACTCCTCACCTCTCCTGGTCATCATCCCCTCCCCTTTCATAGACACTATCGTCCCCAGTGACGAACTCGGTGCTGACTCTCAGTCGCACCTGCCTTCAGGAGACTTCCCATCTCTTCACCGCTTATGTGGTTGTCCGTACGTCGTCGTTCGTTTGTTCCGTCGTTCGTGGTTTCGTTTGTCCGTCGTCCGCGCGTGCGTCGTTGTTGCGTTGCTATATCGGTCGTTGTCATGGCTGTGGGGAATTGTCTATAGTTAGTAAATACAGCGCAATTTATATTTTTAAATGAAAACTCACCAATGACGCCACGATCGTTTCGATCGTGGTGTCGTAAAGCGCCACCGAACAGCCGTGCGGCTGTTGCTGACGGGTCGTGGCCATGCCCTCTTCGTGGTGCGTGCGGTGGGCCTGTCGTGCGCGTGGCGTGCTCGTCGTTGCTTGCTCTCGCCTGACCTGCCTGCATTGCCTTGGCAATGCGGTCGCGGTTGGGTTGCGTACACGTACGCGTTGTACGGCGGGGGTGTTCGTGAGGTTGCCTGCTTCGTGGGCTTTAGGGCAATGGCGAGGTGAGGAGGTGGTGGTAGCTCGGCGAGAGCTGCTGGGGGGTCCTCGGGGTTTGGCAGTAAAAAAGCACGCACAATTAAAAATAAAAACGTACCGACAACACCGCGATCGATGCGATCGCGGCGCCGAAACCACGCCAGCGAGCAGCACGATGCTGCTGCTCTGTGCGCTGCCCCTGGCCGGTACCCCGCCTTCCGCGTTTGTTGTCGTTGTGTTGTGGGTCGTACCGCGCTCGTCGTGTGGGCCGTTGTTCGACGTGAGCCGGGGGGCCGTGTCCGTCGTGGGTTGTGGGATGTGGGCCGTTCGTGGGTTGTGGCTCGTGGTTCGGTGTCGTGGTTCGGTGATCCGTCGGTCGTGGTTCGTGGTTCGTGGTTCCGCCGTCGTCGTTTCGTCGTCGTCGTCGTCGTCGTCGTCGTCGTCGTTGCTGTCGCTCGGAATATGGTAGTTAGTTATAAAGAACACGTATTTAAAAAAGAAAACATACCGATGACGCCGCGATCCATGCGATCGCGGCGTCGTAGCGCACCAGCGAACAGCACGAGGCTGTTTGTGCCGCTCCGTTCCCTCACCCGGCTTGTCCTGTCCCTGTCCTCGCATCCGTCCACGCTGTTGCCTTGTCGCCATGTTCTTGATGTTGTTGTTGTTGTTGGTCGTGGTCGTGGCAGGGCAGGAGGTGGTGGTGGTGATGGATGTGGTGGTCGCGGACGTGGTGGGAAGCGTAACAGTGGTTGTGTCACGGCGGTTGGGTGGTTGATGTGTCACGCACCCTGAATGGACTGCGGGGGCATAGATAAGTTGCATTTTGCGGTGGTAATGCATTTGTGCTGTGGAGCAGTTGGTAGAGCGTTGAAGTCACGTGACTTTTCGCTCAAGGCATGGAGGTAAAAGTTCGAACCCTACCTTTCCCTTTTTTTCCCTACCCTAAATTAGTAAGAGTCCAACCGGAGTCCAACCGGAAGTCTGCCTGGAGTCCACTCCTGGTCTGGAAAAACCCAATAGTCCACCCGGAGTCCGGTGGACTATATCTGGACTGGTTTAAAAAGTGGTTTATTTCATAAATTTACTTTACTGGTACATATTCCAGGTGGAGTCTGGTTGGAGTCCGGGTGGACTCCAGGTGGAGTCTTCTGACAGTCTGGATTGGAATTCCAGAATCCACCGGACTCTGGACGGAGTCCAGGTGGACTCCAGGTGGAGTCCGGGTGGACACATGGGGGAGTGTAAAGACCTCGAAAATGCAATACAAAATAAATAATATTTACCCCAAATCTGTTGTAACACAGTCCTGGGGAATTCCCGGTACTTATTATAATAGGTCTACAGCATCGGCTCGAACCGAACAACGGCAACACTAGCCTCTACATCCTATTGAATTCGGTGCCCTGGCATTCTTTTTCGTGAGTTTGCAATGGACTTTGATGAATTCCGTCAAATGATATAATCAGCCGGCGAACAAAATATGATGAACAATGTCGGAATATAATTTACGTATGATTATGCTCGGAATTTGGCAGTTAGCCCAAACCAAGGGATAATTCTACACAACAACCCGGTTGCTGGTCGACAACCCCCATCCAAATTATGACCTTATCTAACAATCCATGTTCCCACTGGGGTTGTCAAACAAGAGCACGGCCGACGAAGGGAAGGGTCACGGTAACACAAAGTTCGAAACGGGATACTTTCTTTGCAATACTACCTAACTTAATACTCACTGTGTTTAAGCTTGCGGTACTCGAACATCGAGTATGTGTGACTAGGAAGAGCGTTCAAGGGCCATGTATGTACTAGTAGGTCACCTAGTCATAGCTAGTATGGTGTGAGTAGATGCAAGTACCTCGACGTACTGTAGAGATTCAAACCTAGCAATGTGTGACTAGATTGTATTACCCCATCTAACCCTGTCTAATTGTTCCTAACCCAAGCTCTGCGACGAGGTTGCCTTTTTACTGCATGACTAGGTCACACTAGCTCGGGTTAGCAACCCTAATCAGCGATTGAACTACAGTCAAACCCGTGTATAAGGATCACTCTCGGTGGACAGGTATGGTGATGCATAACAAGAGGTTATGCATATGCACAACTATTATATAAGCACTATTTATGGATATGCTGCTGTCTAAGCGAGAATTGTGTAAACCCTACTGCCGTATTGACCTTTTTGTCCACGTAATGATGCAAAAAGAGCCTGTTGACATGATTCCGTGTTGAAATATACCGTAACCTGTGACAAACCCAGTGTTTGACCAGGCTTACCGATGTTAGCCGATGCTTGCCGAGACTGGCGTTAAGGATATCACTGCCAAAATTCGGACCAAATGTTGATGCATTATGCATAACTCCGGTGATGCTTAATGCTATAGGAGAATCACTGACTACTGTGCCGGTGGACTGAAAATTTAAACCCTAAGCAGAGGTTATGCTTATCGATAGTGAATCATTATCACGGGTTTGACTGTACTCCATCTAGACCTAGAGGTGTGACTAGGTCTGTCTATGTGTGACTACTGTAGAGATTCGCACTGTGAATATCGAGGCATTAAACACAGTGACTATGCCTTGGTTTATTGTGACTTCCCTCTCGACAAATCGCACACTTCCTCCGTGGCACTCAGCTGTGTCTGTAAGATTTATGCATGAAACCCCACGCTAGCGTGTTTCAGGCCATTCACACCAGCCAGGCAAGCGTGTGGGCTGGCGCTAGGGGCTGCGGCAGCGCCTGGCGGCCGGGGGGCTTCCTGTTTGGGTCCGGGTGCCTCCTCAGGGTCCGGTATCCTTTTGCCAAATATTCTAAAAATAAATACCATGCTTGGGAAGCCTCCCAAATTGGTCAGGAATACTGGCACTGCTTCTTCCCTGCCCACGCCCAGGCTAGCGTGGGTTCTCATCCATCCCAAAATAACTTCGGCGCTTCCCCGCCCTGGTCCAATAAATGCTGTTGGCCGCTTTTTGTGGCTGCTGGCCCGGTTCCCAGCACCCGGGATGGGTTCAAATGAGCATTTTAGGTGGTTTCGGGCCTCCCCTTGTATTTTCTCACGCGTTTGGCCTGCCTGAAGCGGTGCCGGCTGGCAAAAATATCCAAAAAAATACACAAAAATTCGAAACATATTTCGAAAGGGTTGGGCATTGGTGACTGTGGATAGTTGGTGCAGCAAGTAAAATAGAAATGGAAACTATGAAACCATATCCTTACCTGCAGGTCACAATAAGTTTTCACCTTAGAAATTTTTTTCGAAAGTTGTCAGTTGAAGTCTGCCTTCAAGAACGAACTATCTAATTGGCGTCAAGAAGCAACAGCTAAAAATACATCTGACCATTCATGGGTCAACAATCACAAGACGAAAATACAATATTTGTTGTGTGCAAGATGTGAAGGCGGACCATGGCGGAAGTCGACATGATATTACAACAATGGTGTGATGTGGATGTGCGGAGAGAATGGGACAATGACAGGCAGAAGAGCGAAAACGAACATAACAGGAAACAACACAGCGACGGTGGCAAAATCGAACGGACGACGGAATGCAAGGCGTTGGCGGGACTGATGAGCAAGATCGAAAGGTCGGAGATAAAGGCGTGCGCAAAGTGATGCAAGAAATGATGGGGAGATGTTGATCTCCTTACTTCCGCTTCTGCCTTTTCTTCAAAGGTGATCCGTTAACGTCGTAATCCAAAGCGGGTCCTGCACACTTGGCACACTTGGTGCTGTGATTTAGTATGTCAATAAAACACCGCGGCCAGAAAGGTGATAACAAGCGTACCGATTGTCATCGCGAAGAAGCTCCATGAACCCCTTGACCTTGGCAACAGCATCATTCCACCCAGCCAGATCGTCCCCTTTCACCGAGTCCCGCCACCACTTCAGCGTCACGAGAACATTGAGGAAGCCTTTCTTGCCAAGCTGGAACGATTTTTGCAGATCCTTCGAAAGCACCGTCCACCACTTGTTCCACATCTCGACATACTCAGGAATGTTCAGGATTTGGGGAGACTTGGCGGGTTGATGCCGTTTGGTCCACCAGGGAACCCGTTCTGGTCGGTGCGTCGCAGGGAGGGGCTTGGAGCCATTCTAATGAAGATTCAGCTTTGTCTGGTACATATTGATTTGTCGGTACTTACGCCGTCACCAAGTTGTTCCATCTCAGCCCATGCTCGGACGGTGGCAACCCACTCGGCGGAATAATTCATTGCCGCCAGGCATTTAAAGTGCATCCGCAGCCATCCCCATGCGTTGCCAGTGGGGAGCTTGGCCTGGAGGTCCGCTAGCCACTTCTCAACCACTACCTTGTCTCCCGACTCCTCAGCACCATCTTCCAACTCCTCAGCGCCATCTTCCAACCTCTCAGTGCCATCTCCCAGCTCCTCTGCACTGTCTCCAGTTTCCTCAGCGCTGTCTCCAGTTTTGTCAGCGCCGTCTCCTGTCTCATCCGCGCCGCTTCCTGATTCACACTCCCCAGAGACTCCTGATATCTTGTTCCCGTTGTTGGTTGGGTGTTCGGCATTGTCTCGAGTGAACTGACTGTTGGCGCTGATTGAGATGGTGGAGGATGGCGCAGTGGCTGAGGTTCCCGCTGCACCGTGCCCTCCCACGTATGCAGCCACAGGTTCAGTGTCAGGGGGCGGCGGGGTCACGTTGGCAGTGACGGCGATGCCGCCAGTGGACGTGGTGATGGTGGGGGTGCTGGAATTGGGCGTGGTGGACGTGGAGGCAAGAGGTGTGGGTAGGGATGCACTAGGATTGGCCCTGGTGGATTGACGACCGGGCTGATGACTTCCAGAGCTGGACGCAATGGCTTTCCCTTCAAAGTTGCTGCATTTGTACTTGCTTTTCTGCGCGATGCTCCGCTAGCCTTCCCCTTCTCTTTTGCCTTCTCTTTAGCCCGCGACTTCCGGTTTCGAGCTTTCTTCTCGCGGGAGGTTCCTTCATTTGCATCGCCATCCTCCATGTTCAAGCTTCCGCCGCCGTCCCCCGTTTCATCGGCCTCTTCATCTTCATCCTCGTCCTCGTCCTCTTCTTCCAGCACGAGTGACTGGACAACTTCGATCTCCGGTTGGAGGGGGGCCGCGGATGCATGGTCGTGTTCCGCACAGTACAAGTTCGTTCAGTAAAATAGAAGCTAACATGCTGGGAAGGAGCATACCGATAGTGTGGTTGAGAAAACCAGCAAAGCACTTGGCCATCTGTGTCCAGCCTTCCGGGTCATGCTTGTCCCAGTTCAGGTTCTTCGTGCCAATCGTTTCGCCTACGTGAGCGCTGTGGGGGTGGATGCCATAGTCAGCTAGAATCAACTGCTGGGAATTGCCAAAGCTCACCCAGTGAACACGAATTTGTTATTGCCCTTCGCCTTGCCGGCGAGAAGCAAAACCTTCAAACCCATATGTTCTGAAATAACTTCCAGAAGTGGCTTAACAATTGCTGGCATGCGACGGATAAGCCTACAAAACGACGAACAAATGGTCAAAGGCGGGTGAAGGATGGAATGAAAGCTGTGCTTACTCCTCCTGGATCTCGGGGTCATCAGACACCTCCGAAAGCTGCTTGTGCTTTCGACGCGCCGCTTCATTCTCTTCCCGAGCCAAGGTTTCAATCTCTTCCTTCAACTCTGGGGATTCTTTGTCGAAGGCTTCCTTGATGCACTCGTTCCGCATCTTAAGGCTCATATTCTTCGGCTGATTAGAAGCCTTCCACCTCTCCTCGTAAGTTGCCTTGACGTGGTCTTCGTAATAGATTCGGCCATAGACAACCCAGGGAGCTTGACGGGCGGGGCACTTTCCAGTGCTCTTGAAAAATGACTCCATGATGGGCTTCCATGGGTCGACGCGTCCCTTCTTCGTGATTTTTGTGTTACGCCTGTAAAACCACCCAGAAATCACCTGGGTCATAAACGTCGCATTAGGTCTGCATATTGTGACAACCGCGAAGCACATACCTCCTCTCTACTCCTTTTTATTTTCCACTTCGCGTCGAAGGCCTCCTTCGTCATCTTCTCGTCGTCCTTGTCCTCCGGGACCACGAGGAACTCCTGAGGTTTAGTCCACTTAGCTTCGAGTGCATCGACCTCATCAAGGTGTTCCTGCAAGGGTTCTTCCCCAGTTTTGTCAAGCATCCATGAAAAACGGCGCCAGTAGCTCGCGTAGAATCTCTTCAGGAATTCGTTAGTGCGTTGTGCATCTCTACAGGCATTGTAGTTGTCCAGGTGTGCATCAGGAAAAAATGACAAATTTATGTAGCTTTTCATAGCACTTTAGAGCCTATATAGCACTAATAGCATGTATAGGAAAGGTACCCTCTATCAACCATTTT